>JBBBDQ010009635.1:0-35243 GCA_037127315.1 Ascarosepion bandense
GGACTCTGTATTATGCGACACAATCAAGAGAAACCCGTCTTGGCTGTCAGAAAATTTCAGCGACAAGATCACCCCTTACATCTTGGTACCTAACTCCCTGGACTGCCACCCACTTGATTATTATGTGCTGGGCGCAGTTGAGCAAGAGACCAACAAGACTCTTTCTAAATCACCCCTTACATCTTGGTACCTAACTCCATGGACTGCCACCCACTTGATTATTATGTGCTGGGCACAGTTGAGCAAGAGACCAACAAAACTCTTTCTAAATCACCCCTTACATCTTGGTACCTATCTCCATGGACTACCACTAGCTTGATTATTATGTGCTTGGCGCAGTTGGCAAAGAGACCAACAAAACTCTTTCTAAATCACCCCTTACATCTTGGTACCGAACTCCATGGACTACCACCCACTTGATTATTATGTGCTGGGCGCAGTTGAGCAAAGAGACAACAAAACTCTTTCTAAATCACCCCACATCTTGGTACCTAACTCCATGGACTGCCACCACACTTGATTATTATGTGCTGGGCGCAGTTGAGCAAGAGACCAACAAAACTCTTTCTAAATCACCCCTTACATCTTGGTACCGAACTCCATGGACTACCACCAACTTGATTATTATGTGCTGGGCGCAGTTGAGCAAGAGACCAACAAAACTCTTTCTAAATCACCCCTTACATCTTGGTACCTAACTCCATGGACTGCCACCCACTTGATTATTATGTGCTGGGCGCAGTTGGGCAAAGAGACCAACAAAACTCTTTCTAAATCACCCCTTACATCTTGGTACCTAACTCCATGGACTACCACCAACTTGATTATTATGTGCTGGGCGCAGTTGAGCAAGAGACCAACAAAACTCTTTCTAAATCACCCCTTACATCTTGGTACCTATCTCCATGGACTACCACCAACTTGATTATTATGTGCTTGGCGCAGTTGAGCAAGAGACCAACAAAACTCTTTCTAAATCACCCCTTACATCTTGGTACCTAACTCCATGGACTACCACCAACTTGATTATTATGTGCTGGGCGCAGTTGAGCAAGAGACCAGCAAAACTCTTTCTAAATCACCCCTTACATCTTGGTACCTATCTCCATGGACTACCACCAACTTGATTATTATGTGCTTGGCGCAGTTGAGCAAGAGACCAACAAAACTCTTTCTAAATCACCCCTTACATCTTGGTACCTAACTCCATGGACTACCACCAACTTGATTATTATGTGCTGGGCGCAGTTGAGCAAGAGACCAACAAAACTCTTTCTAAAATCACCCCTTACATCTTGGTACCTATCTCCATGGACTACCACCAACTTGATTATTATGTGCTTGGCGCAGTTGAACGAGACCAACAAAACTCTTTCTAAATCACACCACATCTTGGTACCTAACTCCATGGACTACCACCAACTTGATTATTATGTGCTGAGCGCAGTTGAGCAAGAGACCAACAAAACTCTTTCTAAATCACCCCTTACATCTTGGTACCTATCTCCATGGACTACCACCAACTTGATTATTATGTGCTGGGCGCAGTTTGAGCAAGAGACCAACAAAACTCTTTCTAAATCACCCCTTACATCTTGGTACCTAACTCCATGGACTACCACCAACTTGATTATTATGTGCTGGGCGCAGTTGAGCAAGAGACCAACAAAACTCTTTCTAAATCACCCCTTACATCTTGGTACCTAATCTCCATGGACTACCACCAACTTGATTATTATGTGCTTGGCGCAGTTGAGCAAGAGACCAACAAAACTCTTTCTAAAATCACCCCTTACATCTTGGTACCGAACTCCATGGACTACCACCAACTTGATTATTATGTGCTGGGCGCAGTTGAGCAAGAGACCAACAAAAACTCTTTCTAAATCACCCCTTACATCTTGGTACCTATCTCCATGGACTACCACCAACTTGATTATTATGTGCTTGGCGCAGTTGAGCAAGAGACCAACAAAACTCTTTCTAAATCACCTTACATCTTGGTACCTATCTCCATGGACTACCACCAACTTGATTATTATGTGCTTGGCACCCAGTTGAGCAAAGACCAACAAAACTCTTTCTAAATCACCCCTTACATCTTGGTACCTATCTCCATGGACTACCACCAACTTGATTATTATGTGCTGGGCGCAGTTGAGCAGAGACCAACAAAACTCTTTCTAAATCACCCTTACATCTTGGTACCTAACTCCATGGACTGCCACCAACTTGATTATTATGTGCTGGGCGCAGTTGAGCAAGAGACCAACAAAACTCTTTCTAAATCACCCCTTACATCTTGGTACCGAACTCCATGGATACCAACTTGATTATTATGTGCTGGGCGCAGTTGAGCAAGAGACCAACAAAACTCTTTCTAAATCACCCCTTACATCTTGGTACCTAACTCCATGGACTACCACCAACTTGATTATTATGTGCTGGGCGCAGTTGAGCAAGAGACCAACAAAACTCTTTCTAAATCACCCCTTACATCTTGGTACCTATCTCCATGGACTACCACCAACTTGATTATTATGTGCTTGGCGCAGTTGAGCAAGAGACCAACAAAACTCTTTCTAAATCACCCCTTACATCTTGGTACCTAACTCCATGGACTACCACCAACTTGATTATTATGTGCTGGGCGCAGTTGAGCAAGAGACCAACAAAACTCTTTCTAAATCCCACCCCTTACATCTTGGTACCTAACTCCATGGACTGCCACCCACTTGATTATTATGTGCTGGGCGCAGTTGAGCAAGAGACCAACAAAACTCTTTCTAAATCACCCCTTACATCTTGGTACCGAACTCCATGGACTACCACCAACTTGATTATGTGCTGGAGCGCAGTTGAGCAAGAGACCAACAAAACTCTTTCTAAATCACCCTTACATCTTGGTACCTATCTCCATGGACACTACCACCAACTTGATTATTATGTGCTTGGCGCAGTTGAGCAAGAGACCAACAAAACTCTTTCTAAATCACCCCTTACATCTTGGTACCTAACTCCATGGACTACCACCAACTTGATTATTATGTGCTGGGCGCAGTTGGAGCAAGAGACCAACAAAACTCTTTCTAAATCACCCCTTACATCTTGGTACCTAACTCCATGGACTGCCACCCACTTGATTATTATGTGCTGGGCGCATTTGAGCAAGAGACCAACAAAACTCTTTCTAAATCACCCCTTACATCTTGGTACCGAACTCCATGGACTACCACCAACTTGATTATTATGTGCTTGGCGCAGTTGAGCAAGAGACCAACAAAACTCTTTCTAAATCACCCCTTACATCTTGGTACCGAACTCCATGGACTACCACCAACTTGATTATTATGTGCTGGGCGCAGTTGAGCAAGAGACCAACAAAACTCTTTCTAAATCACCCCTTACATCTTGGTACCTAACTCCATGGACTGCCACCCACTTGATTATTATGTGCTTGGCGCATTTGAGCAAGAGACCAACAAAACTCTTTCTAAATCACCCCTTACATCTTGGTACCGAACTCCATGGACTACCACCAACTTGATTATTATGTGCTTGGCGCAGTTGAGCAAGAGACCAACAAAACTCTTTCTAAATCACCCCTTACATCTTGGTACCTATCTCCATGGACTACCACCAACTTGATTATTATGTGCTTGGCGCAGTTGAGCAAGAGACCAACAAAACTCTTTCTAAATCACCCCTTACATCTTGGTACCCTAACTCCATGGACTGCCACCCACTTGATTATTATGTGCTTGGCGCATTTGAGCAAGAGACCAACAAAACTCTTTCTAAATCACCCCTTACATCTTGGTACCGAACTCCATGGACTACCACCAACTTGATTATTATGTGCTTGGCGCAGTTGAGCAAGAGACCAACAAAACTCTTTCTAAATCCCCCTTACATCTTGGTACCGAACTCCATGGACTACCACCAACTTGATTATTATGTGCTTGGCACCCAGTTGAGCAAGAGACCAACAAAACTCTTTCTAAATCACCCCTTACATCTTGGTACCGAACTCCATGGACTGCCACCCACTTGATTATTATGTGCTGGGCGCAGTTGAGCAAGAGACCAACAAAACTCTTTCTAAATCACCCCTTACATCTTGGTACCGAACTCCATGGACTACCACCAACTTGATTATTATGTGCTGGGCGCATTTGAGCAAGAGACCAACAAAACTCTTTCTAAATCACCCCTTACATCTTGGTACCTATCTCCATGGACTACCCACTTGATTATTATGTGCTGGGCGCATTTGAGCAAGAGACCAACAAAACTCTTTCTAAATCACCCCTTACATCTTGGTACCTAACTCCATGGACTACCACCAACTTGATTATTATGTGCTGGGCGCATTTGAGCAAGAGACCAACAAAACTCTTTCTAAATCACCCCTTACATCTTGGTACCGAACTCCATGGACTACCACCAACTTGATTATTATGTGCTGGGCGCATTTGAGCAAGAAACCAACAAAACTCTTTCTAAATCACCCCTTACATCTTGGTACCTATCTCCATGGACTACCACCCACTTGATTATTATGTGCTGGGCGCATTTGAGCAAGAGACCAACAAAACTCTTTCTAAATCACCCCTTACATCTTGGTACCGAACTCCATGGACTACCACCAACTTGATTATTATGTGCTGGGCGCATTTGAGCAAGAGACCAACAAAACTCTTTCTAAAATCACCCCTTACATCTTGGTACCTAACTCCATGGACTACCACCCACTTGATTATTATGTGCTTGGCGCAGTTGAGCAAGAGACCAACAAAACTCTTTCTAAATCACCCCTTACATCTTGGTACCTAACTCCATGGACTACCACCCACTTGATTATTATGTGCTTGGCGCAGTTGAGCAAAAGACCAACAAAACTCTTTCTAAATCACCCCTTACATCTTGGTACCGAACTCCATGGACTACCACCCACTTGATTATTATGTGCTTGGCGCAGTTGAGCAAGAGACCAACAAAACTCTTTCTAAATCACCCCTTACATCTTGGTACCTATCTCCATGGACTACCACCAACTTGATTATTATGTGCTGGGCGCATTTGAGCAAGAGACCAACAAAACTCTTTCTAAATCACCCCTTACATCTTGGTACCGAACTCCATGGACTACCACCCACTTGATTATTATGTGCTGGGCACAGTTGAGCAAGAGACCAACAAAACTCTTTCTAAATCACCCCTTACATCTTGGTACCGAACTCCATGGACTACCACCCACTTGATTATTATGTGCTGGGCGCAATTGAGCAAGAGACCAACAAAACTCTTTCTAAATCACCCCTTACATCTTGGTACCGAACTCCATGGACTACCACCCACTTGATTATTATGTGGGCACCGTTGAGCAAGAAGCCAACAAAAACTCTTTCTAAATCACCCCTTACATCTTGGTACCGAACTCCATGGACTACCACCCACTTGATTATTATGTGCTGGGCGCAGTTGAGCAAGAGACCAACAAAACTCTTTCTAAATCACCCCTTACATCTTGGTACCGAACTCCATGGACTACCGCAACTTGATTATTATGTGCTGGGCTGCGGGCAAAGACCAACAAAACTCTTTCTAAATCACCCCTTACATCTTGGTACCTATCTCCATGGACTACCACCCACTTGATTATTATGTGCTGGGCGCATTTGAGCAAGAGACCAACAAAGCCTCTTTCTAAATCACCCCTTACATCTTGGTACCTATCTCCATGGACTACCACCCACTTGATTATTATGTGCTGGGCGCATTTGAGCAAAGACCAACAAAACTCTTTCTAAATCACCCCTTACATCTTGGTACCTATCTCCATGGACTACCACCAACTTGATTATTATGTGCTGGGCGCATTTGAGCAAGAGACCAACAAAACTCTTTCTAAATCACCCCTTACATCTTGGTACCGAACTCCATGGACTACCACCCACTTGATTATTATGTGCTGGGCGCAGTTGAGCAAGAGACCAACAAAACTCTTTCTAAATCACCCCTTACATCTTGGTACCGAACTCCATGGACTACCCACTTGATTATTATGTGCTGGGCGCAGTTGAGCAAGAGACCAACAAAACTCTTTCTAAATCACCCCTTACATCTTGGTACCGAACTCCTTGGACTACCACCAACTTGATTATTATGTGCTGGGCGCATTTGAGCAAGAGACCAACAAAACTCTTTCTAAATCTGCCCCTTACATCTTGGTACCTATCTCCATGGACTACCACCCACTTGATTATTATGTGCTGGGCGCATTTGAGCAAGAGACCAACAAAACTCTTTCTAAATCACCCCTTACATCTTGGTACCTAACTCCATGGACTACCACCACTTGATTATTATGTGCTGGGCGCATTTGAGCAAGAGACCAACAAAACTCTTTCTAAATCACCCCTTACATCTTGGTACCGAACTCCATGGACTACCACCAACTTGATTATTATGTGCTTGGCGCAGTTGAGCAAGAGACCAACAAAACTCTTCTAAATCACCCCTTACATCTTGGTACCGAACTCCATGGACTGCCACCCACTTGATTATTATGTGCTGGGCGCAGTTGAGCAAGAGACCAACAAAACTCTTTCTAAATCACCCCTTACATCTTGGTACCGAACTCCATGGACTACCACCCACTTGATTATTATGTGCTGGGCGCATTTGAGCAAGAGACCAACAAAACTCTTTCTAAATCCCCTTACATCTTGGTACCTAACTCCATGGACTACCACCAACTTGATTATTATGTGCTTGGCGCAGTTGAGCAAGAGACCAACAAAACTCTTTCTAAATCACCCCTTACATCTTGGTACCGAACTCCATGGACTACCACCAACTTGATTATTATGTGCAGGCGCATTTGAGCAAGAGACCAACAAAACTCTTTCTAAATCACCCCTTACATCTTGGTACCGAACCACTTGGACTGCCACCCACTTGATTATTATGTGCTGGGCGCAGTTGAGCAAGAGACCAACAAAACTCTTTCTAAATCACCCCTTACATCTTGGTACCGAACTCCATGGACTACCACCAACTTGATTATTATGTGCTTGGCGCAGTTGAGCAAGAGACCAACAAAACTCTTTCTAAATCACCCCTTACATCTTGGTACCGAACTCCATGGACTACCACCAACTTGATTATTATGTGCTTGGCGCAGTTGAGCAAGAGACCAACAAAACTCTTTCTAAATCACCTTACATCTTGGTACCGAACTCCATGGACTACCACCAACTTGATTATTATGTGCTTGGCGCAGTTGAGCAAGAGACCAACAAAACTCTTTCTAAATCACCCCTTACATCTTGGTACCGAACTCCATGGACTACCACCAACTTGATTATTATGTGCTTGGCGCAGTTGAGCAAGAGACCAACAAAACTCTTTCTAAATCACCCCTTACATCTTGGTACCGAACTCCATGGACTACCACCAACTTGATTATTATGTGCTGGGCGCAGTTGAGCAAGAGACCAACAAAACTCTTTCTAAATCACCCCTTACATCTTGGTACCGAACTCCATGGACTGCCACCCACTTGATTATTATGTGCTGGGCGCAGTTGAGCAAGAGACCAACAAAACTCTTTCTAAATCACCCCTTACATCTTGGTACCGAACTCCATGGACTACCACCAACTTGATTATTATGTGCTTGGCGCAGTTGAGCAAGAGACCAACAAAACTCTTTCTAAATCACCCCTTACATCTTGGTACCGAACTCCATGGACTACCACAACTTGATTATTATGTGCTTGGCGCAGTTGAGCAAGAGACCAACAAAACTCTTTCTAAATCACCCCTTACATCTTGGTACCGAACTCCATGGACTGCCACCCACTTGATTATTATGTGCTGGGCGCAGTTGAGCAAGAGACCAACAAAACTCTTTCAATCACCCCTTACATCTTGGTACCGAACTCCATGGACTACCACCAACTTGATTATTATGTGCTTGGCGCAGTTGAGCAAGAGACCAACAAAACTCTTTCTAAATCACCCCTTACATCTTGGTACCGAACTCCATGGACTGCCACCCACTTGATTATTATGTGCTGGGCGCAGTTGAGCAAGAGACCAACAAACTCTTTCTAAATCACCCCTTACATCTTGGTACCGAACTCCATGGACTACCAACTTGATTATTATGTGCTGGGCGCATTTGAGCAAGAGACCAACAAAACTCTTTCTAAATCACCTTACATCTTGGTACCGAACTCCATGGACTGCCACCCACTTGATTATTATGTGCTGGGCGCAGTTGAGCAAGAGACCAACAAGACTCTTTCTAAATCACCCCTTACATCTTGGTACCGAACTCCATGGACTACCACCAACTTGATTATTATGTGCTTGGCGCAGTTGAGCAAGAGACCAACAAAACTCTTTCTAAATCACCCCTTACATCTTGGTACCGAACTCCATGGACTGCCACCCACTTGATTATTATGTGCTGGGCGCAGTTGAGCAAGAGACCAACAAAACTCTTTCTAAATCACCCCTTACATCTTGGTACCGAACTCCATGGACTACCACCAACTTGATTATTATGTGCTGGGCGCATTTGAGCAAGAGACCAACAAAACTCTTTCTAAATCACCCTTACATCTTGGTACCTAACTCCATGGACTGCCACCCACTTGATTATTATGTGCTGGGCGCAGTTGAGCAAGAGACCAACAAGACTCTTTCTAAATCACCCCTTACATCTTGGTACCGAACTCCATGGACTACCACCAACTTGATTATTATGTGCTTGGCGCAGTTGAGCAAGAGACCAACAAAACTCTTTCTAAATCACCCCTTACATCTTGGTACCGAACTCCATGGACTGCCACCCACTTGATTATTATGTGCTGGGCGCAGTTGAGCAAGAGACCAACAAAACTCTTTCTAAATCACCCCTTACATCTTGGTACCGAACTCCATGGACTACCACCAACTTGATTATTATGTGCTTGGCGCAGTTGAGCAAGAGACCAACAAAACTCTTTCTAAATCACCCCTTACATCTTGGTACCGAACTCCATGGACTGCCACCCACTTGATTATTATGTGCTGGGCGCAGTTGAGCAAGAGACCAACAAGACTCTTTCTAAATCACCCCTTACATCTTGGTACCTAACTCCATGGACTGCCACCCACTTGATTATTATGTGCTGGGCGCAGTTGAGCAAGAGACCAACAAAACTCTTTCTAAATCACCCCTTACATCTTGGTACCTATCTCCATGGACTACCACCAACTTGATTATTATGTACTTGGCGCAGTTGAGCAAGAGACCAACAAAACTCTTTCTAAATCACCCCTTACATCTTGGTACCGAACTCCATGGACTACCACCAACTTGATTATTATGTGCTTGGCGCAGTTGAGCAAGAGACCAACAAGACTCTTTCTAAATCACCCCTTACATCTTGGTACCGAACTCCATGGACTACCACCAACTTGATTATTATGTGCTTGGCGCAGTTGAGCAAGAGACCAACAAGACTCTTTCTAAATCACCCCTTACATCTTGGTACCTAACTCCATGGACTGCCACCCACTTGATTATTATGTGCTGGGCGCAGTTGAGCAAGAGACCAACAAAACTCTTTCTAAATCACCCCTTACATCTTGGTACCGAACTCCATGGACTACCACCAACTTGATTATTATGTGCTGGGCGCATTTGAGCAAGAGACCAACAAAACTCTTTCTAAATCACCCCTTACATCTTGGTACCTAACTCCATGGACTGCCACCCACTTGATTATTATGTGCTGGGCGCAGTTGAGCAAGAGACCAACAAGACTCTTTCTAAATCACCCCTTACATCTTGGTACCGAACTCCATGGACTACCACCAACTTGATTATTATGTGCTTGGCGCAGTTGAGCAAGAGACCAACAAAACTCTTTCTAAATCACCCCTTACATCTTGGTACCGAACTCCATGGACTGCCACCCACTTGATTATTATGTGCTGGGCGCAGTTGAGCAAGAGACCAACAAAACTCTTTCTAAATCACCCCTTACATCTTGGTACCGAACTCCATGGACTACCACCAACTTGATTATTATGTGCTTGGCGCAGTTGAGCAAGAGACCAACAAAACTCTTTCTAAATCACCCCTTACATCTTGGTACCGAACTCCATGGACTGCCACCCACTTGATTATTATGTGCTGGGCGCAGTTGAGCAAGAGACCAACAAGACTCTTTCTAAATCACCCCTTACATCTTGGTACCTAACTCCATGGACTGCCACCCACTTGATTATTATGTGCTGGGCGCAGTTGAGCAAGAGACCAACAAAACTCTTTCTAAATCACCCCTTACATCTTGGTACCTATCTCCATGGACTACCACCAACTTGATTATTATGTGCTTGGCGCAGTTGAGCAAGAGACCAACAAAACTCTTTCTAAATCACCCCTTACATCTTGGTACCGAACTCCATGGACTACCACCAACTTGATTATTATGTGCTTGGCGCAGTTGAGCAAGAGACCAACAAAACTCTTTCTAAATCACCCCTTACATCTTGGTACCGAACTCCATGGACTACCACCAACTTGATTATTATGTGCTGGGCGCAGTTGAGCAAGAGACCAACAAAACTCTTTCTAAATCACCCCTTACATCTTGGTACCGAACTCCATGGACTACCACCAACTTGATTATTATGTGCTGGGCGCAGTTGAGCAAGAGACCAACAAAACTCTTTCTAAATCACCCCTTACATCTTGGTACCGAACTCCATGGACTACCACCCACTTGATTATTATGTGCTGGGCGGAGTTGAGCAAGAGACCAACAAAACTCTTTCTAAATCACCCCTTACATCTTGGTACCGAACTCCATGGACTACCACCCACTTGATTATTATGTGCTGGGCGGAGTTGAGCAAGAGACCAACAAAACTCTTTCTAAATCACCCCTTACATCTTGGTACCGAACTCCATGGACTACCACCAACTTGATTATTATGTGCTGGGCGCAGTTGAGCAAGAGACCAACAAAACTCTTTCTAAATCACCCCTTACATCTTGGTACCGAACTCCATGGACTACCACCAACTTGATTATTATGTGCTTGGCGCAGTTGAGCAAGAGACCAACAAAACTCTTTCTAAATCACCCCTTACATCTTGGTACCGAACTCCATGGACTACCACCAACTTGATTATTATGTGCTTGGCGCAGTTGAGCAAGAGACCAACAAAACTCTTTCTAAATCACCCCTTACATCTTGGTACCTATCTCCATGGACTACCACCAACTTCATTATTATGTGCTTGGCGCAGTTGAGCAAGAGACCAACAAAACTCTTTCTAAATCACCCCTTACATCTTGGTACCGAACTCCATGGACTACCACCAACTTGATTATTATGTGCTTGGCGCAGTTGAGCAAGAGACCAACAAAACTCTTTCTAAATCACCCCTTACATCTTGGTACCGAACTCCATGGACTACCACCCACTTGATTATTATGTGCTGGGCGCAGTTGAGCAAGAGACCAACAAAACTCTTTCTAAATCACCCCTTACATCTTGGTACCGAACTCCATGGACTACCACCAACTTGATTATTATGTGCTTGGCGCAGTTGAGCAAGAGACCAACAAAACTCTTTCTAAATCACCCCTTACATCTTGGTACCGAACTCCATGGACTACCACCCACTTGATTATTATGTGCTGGGCGCAGTTGAGCAAGAGACCAACAAGACTCTTTCTAAAATCACCTCTACATCTTGGTACCTATCTCCATGGACTACCACCAACTTGATTATTATGTGCTTGGCGCAGTTGAGCAAGAGACCAACAAAACTCTTTCTAAATCACCTCTTACATCTTGGTACCGAACTCCATGGACTGCCACCCACTTGATTATTATGTGCTGGGCGCAGTTGAGCAAGAGACCAACAAAACTCTTTCTAAATCACCTCTACATCTGGTACCGAACTCCATGGACTACCACCAACTTGATTATTATGTGCTTGGCGCAGTTGAGCAAGAGACCAACAAAACTCTTTCTAAATCACCTCATATCTTGGTACCGAACTCCATGGACTGCCACCCACTTGATTATTATGTGCTGGGCGCAGTTGAGCAAGGAGATCAACAAGACTTCTTTTCTAAATCACCCCTTACATCTTGGTACCGAACTCCATGGACTACCACCAACTTGATTATTATGTGCTTGGCGCAGTTGAGCAAGAGACCAACAAAACTCTTTCTAAATCACCCCTTACATCTTGGTACCGAACTCCATGGACTACCACCAACTTGATTATTATGTGCTTGGCGCAGTTGAGCAAGAGACCAACAAAACCTTCTTCTAAATCACCCCTTACATCTTGGTACCTATCTCCCATGGACTACCACCAACTTGATTATTATGTGCTTGGCGCAGTTGAGCAAGAGACCAACAAAACTCTTTCTAAATCACCCTTACATTCTGGGTACCGAACTCCATGGACTACCACCAACTTGATTATTATGTGCTTGGCGCAGTTGAGCAAGAGACCAACAAAACTCTTTCTAAATCACCCCTTACATCTTGGTACCGAACTCCATGGACTACCACCCACTTGATTATTATGTGCTGGCGCAGTTGAGCAAGAGACCAACAAACTCTTTCTCTAAATCACCCTTACATCTTGGTACCGAACTCCATGGACTACCACCAACTTGATTATTATGTGCTTGGCGGTGCTGAGCAAGAGACCAACAAAACTCTTCTAAATCACCCCTTACATCTTGGTACCGAACTCCATGGACTACCACCCACTTGATTATGTGCTGGGCGCAGTTGAGCAAGAGACCAACAAGACTTCTTCTAAATCACTCCTTACATCTTGGTACCTATCTCCATGGACTACCACCAACTTGATTATTATGTGCTTGGCGCAGTTGAGCAAGAGACTAACAAAACTCTTTCTAAATCACCCCTTACATCTTGGTACCGAACCCCATGGACTGCCACCCACTTGATTATTATGTGCTGGGCGCAGTTGAGCAAGAGACCAACAAAACTCTTTCTAAATCACCCCTTACATCTTGGTACCGAACTCCATGGACTACCACCAACTTGATTATTATGTGCTTGGCGCAGTTGAGCAAGAGACCAACAAAACTCTTTCTAAATCACCCCTTTACATCTGGTACCGAACTCCATGGACTGCCACCCACTTGATTATTATGTGCTGGGCGCAGTTGAGCAAGAGACCAACAAGACTCTTTCTAAATCACCCCTTACATCTTGGTACCTAACTCCATGGACTGCCACCCACTTGATTATTATGTGCTGGGCGCAGTTGAGCAAGAGACCAACAAAACTCTTTCTAAATCACCCCTTACATCTTGGTACCTATCTCCATGGACTACCACCAACTTGATTATTATGTGCTTGGCGCAGTTGAGCAAGAGACCAACAAAACTCTTTCTAAATCACCCCTTACATCTTGGTACCGAACTCCATGGACTACCACCAACTTGATTATTATGTGCTTGGCGCAGTTGAGCAAGAGACCAAAAAAACTCTTTCTAAAATCACCCCTTACATCTTGGTACCGAACTCCATGGACTACCACCCACTTGATTATTATGTGCTGGGCGGAGTTGAGCAAGAGACCAACAAAACTCTTTCTAAATCACCCCTTACATCTTGGTACCGAACTCCATGGACTACCACCAACTGTGGATTATTATGTGCTGGCGCAGTTGAGCAAGAGACCAACAAAACTCTTTCAAATCACCTCATATCTTGGTACCGAACTCCATGGACTACCACCAACTTGATTATGTGCTTGGCGCAGTTGAGCAAGAGACCAACAAAACTCTTCTAAATCACCCTCTACATCTTGGTACCTATCTCCATGGACTACCACCAACTTGATTATTATGCTTGGCGCAGTTGAGCAAGAGACCAACAAAACTCTTTCTAAATCACCCCTTACATCTTGGTACCGAACCTTATGGACTACCACCAACTTGATTATTATGTGCTTGGCGCAGTTGAGCAAGAGACCAACAAAACTCTTTCTAAATCACCCCTTACATCTTGGTACCGGAACTCCATGGACTACCACCCACTTGATTATTATGTGCTGGGCGCAGTTGAGCAAGAGACCAACAAAACTCTTTCTAAATCACCTCTACATCTTGGTACCGAACTCCATGGACTACCACCAACTTTGATTATTATGTGCTTGGCGCAGTTGAGCAAGAGACCAACAAAACTCTTTCTAAATCACCCCTTACATCTTGGTACCGAACTCCATGGACTACCACCCACTTGATTATTATGTGCTGGGCGCAGTTGAGCAAGAGACCAACAAGACTCTTTCTAAATCACCCCTTACATCTTGGTACCTATCTCCATGGACTACCACCAACTTGATTATTATGTGCTTGGCGCAGTTGAGCAAGAGACCAACAAAACTCTTTCTAAATCACCCCTTACATCTTGGTACCATTCTAAGGACTACCACCAACTTGATTATTATGTGCTTGGCGCAGTTGAGCAAGAGACCAACAAAACTCTTTCTAAATCACCCCTTACATCTTGGTACCGAACTCCATGGACTACCACCAACTTGATTATTATGTGCTGGGCGCAGTTGAGCAAGAGACCAACAAAACTCTTTCTAAATCACCCTCTACATCTTGGTACCGAACTCCATGGACTACCACCCACTTGATTATTATGTGCTTGGCGCAGTTGAGCAAGAGACCAACAAAACTCTTTTCTAAATCACCCCTTACATCTTGGTACCTATCTCCATGGACTACCACCAACTTGATTATTATGTGCTTGGCGCAGTTGAGCAAGAGACCAACAAAACTCTTTCTAAATCACCCCTACATCTTGGTACCGAACTCCATGGACTACCACCACTTGATTATTATGTGCTGGGCGCAGTTGAGCAAGAGACCAACAAGACTCTTTCTAAATCACCCCTTACATCTTGGTACCTATCTCCATGGACTACCACCCACTTGATTATTATGTGCTTGGCGCAGTTGAGCAAGAGACCAACAAAACTCTTTCTAAATCACCCCTTACATCTTGGTACCGAACTCCATGGACTACCACCAACTTGATTATTATGTGCTTGGCGCAGTTGAGCAAGAGACCAACAAAACTCTTTCTAAATCACCCCTTACATCTTGGTACCTAACTCCATGGACTACCACCCACTTGATTATTATGTGCTGGGCGCAGTTGAGCAAGAGACCAACAAAACTCTTTCTAAATCACCCCTTACATCTTGGTACCTATCTCCATGGACTACCACCCACTTGATTATTATGTGCTGGGCGCAGTTGAGCAAGAGACCAACAAAACTCTTTCTAAATCACCCCTTACATCTTGGTACCTAACTCCATGGACTACCACCCACTTGATTATTATGTGCTTGGCGCAGTTGAGCAAGAGACCAACAAAACTCTTTCTAAATCACCCCTTACATCTTGGTACCTATCTCCATGGACTACCACCCACTTGATTATTATGTGCTGGGCGCAGTTGAGCAAGAGACCAACAAAACTCTTTCTAAATCACCCCTTACATCTTGGTACCGAACTCCATGGACTACCACCCACTTGATTATTATGTGCTGGGCGCAGTTGAGCAAGAGACCAACAAGACTCTTTCTAAATCACCCCTTACATCTTGGTACCGAACTCCATGGACTACCACCAACTTGATTATTATGTGCTTGGCGCAGTTGAGCAAGAGACCAACAAAACTCTTTCTAAATCACCCCTTACATCTTGGTACCGAACTCCATGGACTACCACCCACTTGATTATTATGTGCTGGGCGCAGTTGAGCAAGAGACCAACAAAACTCTTTCTAAATCACCCCTTACATCTTGGTACCGAACTCCATGGACTACCACCAACTTGATTATTATGTGCTTGGCGCAGTTGAGCAAGAGACCAACAAAACTCTTTCTAAATCACCCCTTACATCTTGGTACCGAACTCCATGGACTACCACCCACTTGATTATTATGTGCTGGGCGCAGTTGAGCAAGAGACCAACAAAACTCTTTCTAAATCACCCCTTACATCTTGGTACCTAACTCCATGGACTACCACCAACTTGATTATTATGTGCTGGGCGCAGTTGAGCAAGAGACCAACAAAACTCTTTCTAAATCACCCCTTACATCTTGGTACCGAACTCCATGGACTACCACCAACTTGATTATTATGTGCTTGGCGCAGTTGAGCAAGAGACCAACAAAACTCTTTCTAAATCACCCCTTACATCTTGGTACCGAACTCCATGGACTACCACCCACTTGATTATTATGTGCTGGGCGCAGTTGAGCAAGAGACCAACAAAACTCTTTCTAAATCACCCCTTACATCTTGGTACCGAACTCCATGGACTACCACCCACTTGATTATTATGTGCTGGGCGCAGTTGAGCAAGAGACCAACAAAACTCTTTCTAAATCACCCCTTACATCTTGGTACCGAACTCCATGGACTACCACCAACTTGATTATTATGTGCTTGGCGCAGTTGAGCAAGAGACCAACAAAACTCTTTCTAAATCACCCCTTACATCTTGGTACCTAACTCCATGGACTACCACCCACTTGATTATTATGTGCTGGGCGCAGTTGAGCAAGAGACCAACAAAACTCTTTCTAAATCACCCCTTACATCTTGGTACCTATCTCCATGGACTACCACCCACTTGATTATTATGTGCTGGGCGCAGTTGAGCAAGAGACCAACAAAACTCTTTCTAAATCACCCCTTACATCTTGGTACCGAACTCCATGGACTACCACCAACTTGATTATTATGTGCTTGGCGCAGTTGAGCAAGAGACCAACAAAACTCTTTCTAAATCACCCCTTACATCTTGGTACCGAACTCCATGGACTACCACCCACTTGATTATTATGTGCTGGGCGCAGTTGAGCAAGAGACCAACAAGACTCTTTCTAAATCACCCCTTACATCTTGGTACCTATCTCCATGGACTACCACCCACTTGATTATTATGTGCTTGGCGCAGTTGAGCAAGAGACCAACAAAACTCTTTCTAAATCACCCCTTACATCTTGGTACCGAACTCCATGGACTACCACCAACTTGATTATTATGTGCTTGGCGCAGTTGAGCAAGAGACCAACAAAACTCTTTCTAAATCACCCCTTACATCTTGGTACCGAACTCCATGGACTACCACCCACTTGATTATTATGTGCTGGGCGCAGTTGAGCAAGAGACCAACAAAACTCTTTCTAAATCACCCCTTACATCTTGGTACCTATCTCCATGGACTACCACCCACTTGATTATTATGTGCTGGGCGCAGTTGAGCAAGAGACCAACAAAACTCTTTCTAAATCACCCCTTACATCTTGGTACCGAACTCCATGGACTACCACCCACTTGATTATTATGTGCTGGGCGCAGTTGAGCAAGAGACCAACAAGACTCTTTCTAAATCACCCCTTACATCTTGGTACCGAACTCCATGGACTACCACCAACTTGATTATTATGTGCTTGGCGCAGTTGAGCAAGAGACCAACAAAACTCTTTCTAAATCACCCCTTACATCTTGGTACCGAACTCCATGGACTACCACCCACTTGATTATTATGTGCTGGGCGCAGTTGAGCAAGAGACCAACAAAACTCTTTCTAAATCACCCCTTACATCTTGGTACCGAACTCCATGGACTACCACCAACTTGATTATTATGTGCTTGGCGCAGTTGAGCAAGAGACCAACAAAACTCTTTCTAAATCACCCCTTACATCTTGGTACCGAACTCCATGGACTACCACCCACTTGATTATTATGTGCTGGGCGCAGTTGAGCAAGAGACCAACAAGACTCTTTCTAAATCACCCCTTACATCTTGGTACCTATCTCCATGGACTACCACCAACTTGATTATTATGTGCTTGGCACAGTTGAGCAAGAGACCAACAAAACTCTTTCTAAATCACCCCTTACATCTTGGTACCGAACTCCATGGACTGCCACCACTTGATTATTATGTGCTGGGCGCAGTTGAGCAAGAGACCAACAAAACTCTTTCTAAATCACCTCTTACATCTTGGTACCGAACTCCATGGACTACCAACTTGATTATTATGTGCTTGGCGCAGTTGAGCAAGAGACCAACAAAACTCTTTCTAAATCACCCCTTACATCTTGGTACCGAACTCCATGGACTGCCACCCACTTGATTATTATGTGCTGGGCGCAGTTGAGCAAGAGACCAACAAGACTCCTTTCTAAATCACCCCTTACATCTTGGTACCTAACTCCATGGACTGCCACCCACTTGATTATTATGTGCTGGGCGCAGTTGAGCAAGAGACCAACAAAACTCTTTCTAAATCACCCCTTACATCTTGGTACCTATCTCCATGGACTACCACCAACTTGATTATTATGTGCTTGGCGCAGTTGAGCAAAGACCAACAAACTCTTCTAAATCACCCCTTACATCTTGGTACCGAACTCCATGGACTACCACCAACTTGATTATTATGTGCTTGGCGCAGTTGAGCAAGAGACCAACAAAACTCTTTCTAAATCACCCCTTACATCTTGGTACCGAACTCCATGGACTACCACAGCAGTTATTATGTGCTGGGCGGAGTTGAGCAAGAGACCAACAAAAACTCTTTCTAAATCACCCCTTACATCTTGGTACCGAACTCCATGGACTACCACCAACTTGATTATTATGTGCTTGGCGCAGTTGAGCAAGAGACCAACAAAACTCTTTCTAAATCACCCCTTACATCTTGGTACCTATCTCCATGGACTACCACCAACTTGATTATTATGTGCTTGGCGCAGTTGAGCAAGAGACCAACAAAACTCTTTCTAAATCACCCCTTACATCTTGGTACCGAACTCCATGGACTACCACCAACTTGATTATTATGTGCTTGGCGCAGTTGAGCAAGAGACCAACAAACCTCTTTCTAAATCACCCCTTACATCTTGGTACCGAACTCCATGGACTACCACCCACTTGATTATTATGTGCTGGGCGCAGTTGAGCAAGAGACCAACAAAACTCTTTCTAAATCACCCCTTACATCTTGATGCCGAACTCCATGGACTACCACCAACTTGATTATTATGTGCTTGGCGCAGTTGAGCAAGAGACCAACAAAACTCTTTCTAAATCACCCCTTACATCTTGGTACCGAACTCCATGGACTACCACCCACTTGATTATTATGTGCTGGGCGCAGTTGAGCAAGAGACCAACAAGACTCTTTCTAAATCACCCCTTACATCTTGGTACCTATCTCCATGGACTACCACCAACTTGATTATTATGTGCTTGGCGCAGTTGAGCAAGAGACCAACAAAACTCTTTCTAAATCACCCCTTACATCTTGGTACCTATCTCCATGGACTACCACCAACTTGATTATTATGTGCTTGGCGCAGTTGAGCAAGAGACCAACAAAACTCTTTCTAAATCACCCTTGTCTTGGTACCGAACTCCATGGACTACCACCAACTTGATTATTATGTGCTGGGCGCAGTTGAGCAAGAGACCAACAAAACTCTTTCTAAATCACCCCTTACATCTTGGTACCGAACTCCATGGACTACCACCCACTTGATTATTATGTGCTTGGCGCAGTTGAGCAAGAGACCAACAAAACTCTTTCTAAATCACCCCTTACATCTTGGTACCTATCTCCATGGACTACCACCAACTTGATTATTATGTGCTTGGCGCAGTTGAGCAAGAGACCAACAAAACTCTTTCTAAATCACCCCTTACATCTTGGTACCGAACTCCATGGACTACCACCCACTTGATTATTATGTGCTGGGCGCAGTTGAGCAAGAGACCAACAAGACTCTTTCTAAATCACCCCTTACATCTTGGTACCTATCTCCATGGACTACCACCCACTTGATTATTATGTGCTTGGCGCAGTTGAGCAAGAGACCAACAAAACTCTTTCTAAATCACCCCTTACATCTTGGTACCGAACTCCATGGACTACCACCAACTTGATTATTATGTGCTTGGCGCAGTTGAGCAAGAGACCAACAAAACTCTTTCTAAATCACCCCTTACATCTTGGTACCTATCTCCATGGACTACCACCCACTTGATTATTATGTGCTGGGCGCAGTTGAGCAAGAGACCAACAAAACTCTTTCTAAATCACCCCTTACATCTTGGTACCGAACTCCATGGACTACCACCCACTTGATTATTATGTGCTGGGCGCAGTTGAGCAAGAGACCAACAAGACTCTTTCTAAATCACCACTTACATCTTGGTACCGAACTCCATGGACTACCACCAACTTGATTATTATGTGCTTGGCGCAGTTGAGCAAGAGACCAACAAAACTCTTTCTAAATCACCCCTTACATCTTGGTACCGAACTCCATGGACTACCACCCACTTGATTATTATGTGCTGGGCGCAGTTGAGCAAGAGACCAACAAGACTCTTTCTAAATCACCCCTTACATCTTGGTACCTATCTCCATGGACTACCACCAACTTGATTATTATGTGCTTGGCGCAGTTGAGCAAGAGACCAACAAAACTCTTTCTAAATCACCCCTTACATCTTGGTACCTATCTCCATGGACTACCACCAACTTGATTATTATGTGCTTGGCGCAGTTGAGCAAGAGACCAACAAAACTCTTTCTAAATCACCCCTTACATCTTGGTACCGAACTCCATGGACTACCACCCACTTGATTATTATGTGCTGGGCGCAGTTGAGCAAGAGACCAACAAGACTCTTTCTAAATCACCCCTTACATCTTGGTACCTATCTCCATGGACTACCACCAACTTGATTATTATGTGCTTGGCGCAGTTGAGCAAGAGACCAACAAAACTCTTTCTAAATCACCCCTTACATCTTGGTACCTATCTCCATGGACTACCACCAACTTGATTATTATGTGCTTGGCGCAGTTGAGCAAGAGACCAACAAAACTCTTTCTAAATCACCCCTTACATCTTGGTACCTATCTCCATGGACTACCACCAACTTGATTATTATGTGCTTGGCGCAGTTGAGCAAGAGACCAACAAAACTCTTTCTAAATCACCCCTTACATCTTGGTACCTAACTCCATGGACTGCCACCCACTTGATTATTATGTGCTGGGCGCAGTTGAGCAAGAGACCAACAAAACTCTTTCTAAATCACCCCTTACATCTTGGTACCTATCTCCATGGACTACCACCCACTTGATTATTATGTGCTTGGCGCAGTTGAGCAAGAGACCAACAAAACTCTTTCTAAATCACCCCTTACATCTTGGTACCGAACTCCATGGACTACCACCCACTTGATTATTATGTGCTGGGCGCAGTTGAGCAAGAGACCAACAAGACTCTTTCTAAATCACCCCTTACATCTTGGTACCGAACTCCATGGACTGCCACCCACTTGATTATTATGTGCTGGGCGCATTTGAGCAAGAGACCAACAAAACTCTTTCTAAATCACCCCTTACATCTTGGTACCGAACTCCATGGACTGCCACCACTTGATTATTATGTGCTGGGCGCATTTGAGCAAGAGACCAACAAAACTCTTTCTAAATCACCCCTTACATCTTGGTACCGAACTCCATGGACTGCCACCCACTTGATTATTATGTGCTGGGCGCATTTGAGCAAGAGACCAACAAAACTCTTTCTAAATCACCCTTACATCTTGGTACGAACTCCATGGACTACCACCAACTTGATTATTATGTGCTTGGCGCAGTTGAGCAAGAGACCAACAAAACTCTTTCTAAATCACCCTTACATCTTGGTACCGAACTCCATGGACTACCACCCACTTGATTATTATGTGCTGGGCGCATTTGAGCAAGAGACCAACCAAACTCTTTCTAAATCACCCCTTACATCTTGGTACCTAACTCCATGGACTACCACCCACTTGATTATTATGTGCTTGGCGCAGTTGAGCAAGAGACCAACAAAACTCTTTCTAAATCACCCCTTACATCTTGGTACCTAACTCCATGGACTGCCACCCACTTGATTATTATGTGCTTGGCGCAGTTGAGCAAGAGACCAACAAAACTCTTTCTAAATCACCCCTTACATCTTGGTACCTAACTCCATGGACTACCACCCACTTGATTATTATGTGCTTGGCGCAGTTGAGCAAGAGACCAACAAAACTCTTTCTAAATCACCCCTTACATCTTGGTACCTAACTCCATGGACTACCACCCACTTGATTATTATGTGCTGGGCGCAGTTGAGCAAGAGACCAACAAAACTCTTTCTAAATCACCCCTTACATCTTGGTACCTAACTCCATGGACTGCCACCCACTTGATTATTATGTGCTGGGCGCAGTTGAGCAAGAGACCAACAAACTCTTTCTAAATCACCCCTTACATCTTGGTACCTAACTCCATGGACTGCCACCCACTTGATTATTATGGCTTAGCGGCGCAGTTGGTAGCAAAGACCAACAAAACTCTTTCTAAATCACCCCTTACATCTTGGTACCGAACTCCATGGACTACCACCCACTTGATTATTATGTGCTGGGCGCAGTTGAGCAAGAGACCAACAAGACTCTTTCTAAATCACCCCTTACATCTTGGTACCGAACTCCATGGACTACCACCAACTTGATTATTATGTGCTTGGCGCAGTTGAGCAAGAGACCAACAAAACTCTTTCTAAATCACCCCTTACATCTTGGTACCGAACTCCATGGACTACCACCCACTTGATTATTATGTGCTGGGCGCATTTGGGCAAGAGACCAACAAGACTCTTTCTAAATCTACCCCTTACATCTTGGTACCTATCATGGACTACCACCAACTTGATTATTATGTGCTTGGCGCAGTTGAGCAAGAGACCAACAAAACTCTTTCTAGAAGTCACCCCTTACATCTTGGTACCTATCTCCATGGACTACCACCACCCACTTGATTATTATGTGCTGGGCGCAGTTGAGCAAGAGACCAACAAAAACTCTTTCTAAATCACCCCTTACATCTTGGTACCTAACTCCATGGACTACCACCCACTTGATTATTATGTGCTTGGCGCAGTTGAGCAAGAGACCAACAAGACTCTTTCTAAATCACCCCTTACATCTTGGTACCTATCTCCATGGACTACCACCAACTTGATTATTATGTGCTTGGCGCAGTTGAGCAAGAGACCAACAAAACTCTTTCTAAATCACCCCTTACATCTTGGTACCTATCTCCATGGACTACCACCCACTTGATTATTATGTGCTGGGCGCAGTTGAGCAAGAGACCAACAAGACTCTTTCTAAATCACCCCTTACATCTTGGTACCTATCTCCATGGACTACCACCAACTTGATTATTATGTGCTTGGCGCAGTTGAGCAAGAGACCAACAAAACTCTTTCTAAATCACCCCTTACATCTTGGTACCTATCTCCATGGACTACCACCCACTTGATTATTGTGCTTGGCGCAGTTGAGCAAGAGACCAACAAGACTCTTTCTAAATCACCCCTTACATCTTGGTACCTATCTCCATGGACTACCACCAACTTGATTATTATGTGCTTGGCGCATTTGAGCAAGAAGACAACAAAACTCTTTCTAAATCACCCCTTACATCTTGGTACCTATCTCCATGGACTACCACCAACTTGATTATTATGTGCTTGGCGCAGTTGAGCAAGAGACCAACAAAACTCTTTCCAAATCACCCCTTACATTTTGGTACCTATCTCCATGGACTACCACCCACTTGATTATTATGTGCAGGGCGCAGTTGAGCAAGAGACCAACAAAACTCTTTCTAAATCACCCCTTACATCTTGGTACCGAACTCCATGGACTACCACCAACTTGATTATTATGTGCTTGGCGCAGTTGAGCAAGAGACCAACAAAACTCTTTCTAAATCACCCCTTACATCTTGGTACCGAACTCCATGGACTACCACCCACTTGATTATTATGTGCTGGGCGCAGTTGAGCAAGAGACCAACAAAACTCTTTCTAAATCACCCCTTACATCTTGGTACCTATCTCCATGGACTACCACCAACTTGATTATTATGTGCTTGGCGCAGTTGAGCAAGAGACCAACAAAACTCTTTCTAAATCACCCCTTACATCTTGGTACCTATCTCCATGGACTACCACCAACTTGATTATTATGTGCTTGGCGCAGTTGAGCAAGAGACCAACAAAACTTTCTTTCTAAATCACCCCTTACATCTTGGTACCGAACTCCATGGACTACCACCCACTTGATTATTATGTGCTGGGCGCAGTTGAGCAAGAGACCAACAAGACTCTTTCTAAATCACCCCTTACATCTTGGTACCTATCTCCATGGACTACCACCAACTTGATTATTATGTGCTTGGCGCAGTTGAGCAAGAGACCAACAAAACTCTTTCTAAATCACCCCTTACATCTTGGTACCGAACTCCATGGACTACCACCAACTTGATTATTATGTGCTTGGCGCAGTTGAGCAAGAGACCAACAAAACTCTTTCTAAATCACCCCTTACATCTTGGTACCTATCTCCATGGACTACCACCAACTTGATTATTATGTGCTTGGCGCAGTTGAGCAAGAGACCAACAAAACTCTTTCTAAATCACCCCTTACATCTTGGTACCGAACTCCATGGACTACCACCAACTTGATTATTATGTGCTTGGCGCAGTTGAGCAAGAGACCAACAAAACTCTTTCTAAATCACCCCTTACATCTTGGTACCGAACTCCATGGACTACCACCAACTTTATTATTATGTGCTGGGCGCAGTTGAGCAAGAGACCAACAAAACTCTTTCTAAATCACCCCTTACATCTTGGTACCGAACTCCATGGACTACCACCAACTTGATTATTATGTGCTGGGCGCAGTTGAGCAAGAGACCAACAAAACTCTTTCTAAATCACCCCTTACATCTTGGTACCGAACTCCATGGACTACCACCAACTTGATTATTATGTGCTGGGCGCAGTTGAGCAAGAGACCAACAAAACTCTTTCTAAATCACCCCTTACATCTTGGTACCGAACTCCATGGACTACCACCAACTTGATTATTATGTGCTGGGCGCAGTTGAGCAAGAGACCAACAAGACTCTTTCTAAATCACCCCTTACATCTTGGTACCTATCTCCATGGACTACCACCAACTTGATTATTATGAGCTTGGCGCAGTTGAGCAAGAGACCAACAAAACTCTTTCTAAATCACCCCTTACATCTTGGTACCGAACTCCATGGACTACCACCAACTTGATTATTATGTGCTGGGCGCAGTTGAGCAAGAGACCAACAAAACTCTTTCTAAATCACCCCTTACATCTTGGTACCGAACTCCATGGACTACCACCAACTTGATTATTATGTGCTGGGCGCAGTTGAGCAAGAGACCAACAAAACTCTTTCTAAATCACCCCTTACATCTTGGTACCGAACTCCATGAACTACCACCAACTTGATTATTATGTGCTGGGCGCATTTGAGCAAGAGACCAACAAAACTCTTTCTAAATCACCCCTTACATCTTGGTACCTATCTCCATGGACTACCACCAACTTGATTATTATGTGCTTGGCGCAGTTGAGCAAGAGACCAACAAAACTCTTTCTAAATCACCCCTTACATCTTGGTACCGAACTCCATGGACTACCACCAACTTGATTATTATGTGCTGGGCGCAGTTGAGCAAGAGACCAACAAGACTCTTTCTAAATCACCCTTACATCTTGGTACCGAACTCCATGGACTACCACCAACTTGATTATTATGTGCTGGGCGCAGTTGAGCAAGAGACCAACAAAACTCTTTCTAAATCACCCCGCATCCTTGGTACCGAACTCCATGGACTACCACCAACTTGATTATTATGTGCTGGGCGCAGTTGAGCAAGGAACCAACAAAACTCTTTCTAAATCACCCCTTACATCTTGGTACCGAACTCCATGGACTACCACCAACTTGAATTATTATGTGCTGGGCGCATTTGAGCAAGAGACCAACAAAACTCTTTCTAAATCACCCCTTACATCTTGGTACCTATCTCCATGGACTACCACCAACTTGATTATTATGTGCTTGGCGCAGTTGAGCAAGAGACCAACAAAACTCTTTCTAAATCACCCCTTACATCTTGGTACCGAACTCATGGACTACCACCAACTTGATTATTATGTGCTGGGCGCAGTTGAGCAAGAGACCAACAAAACTCTTTCTAAATCACCCCTTACATCTTGGTACCGAACTCCATGGACTACCACCAACTTGATTATTATGTGCTGGGCGCATTTGAGCAAGAGACCAACAAAACTCTTTCTAAATCACCCCTTACATCTTGGTACCGAACTCCATGGACTACCACCAACTTGATTATTATGTGCTGGGCGCAGTTGAGCAAGAGACCAACAAAACTCTTTCTAAATCACCCCTTACATCTTGGTACCGAACTCCATGGACTACCACCCACTTGATTATTATGTGCTGGGCGCAGTTGAGCAAGAGACCAACAAAAAACTCTTTCTAAATCACCCCTTACATCTTGGTACCGAACTCCATGGACTACCACCAAATTGATTATTATGTGCTGGGCGCATTTGAGCAAGAGACCAACAAAACTCTTTCTAAATCACCCCTTACATCTTGGTACCGAACTCCATGGACTACCACCAACTTGATTATTATGTGCTGGGCGCATTTGAGCAAGAGACCAACAAAACTCTTTCTAAATCACCCCTTACATCTGGTACCGAACTCCATGGACTACCACCAACTTGATTATTATGTGCTGGGCGCAGTTGAGCAAGAGACCAACAAAACTCTTTCTAAATCACCCCTTACATCTTGGTACCGAACTCCATGGACTACCACCAACTTGATTATTATGTGCTGGGCGCAGTTGAGCAAGGGCTTAACAAAACTCTTTCTAAATCACCCCTTACATCTTGGTACCGAACTCCATGGACTACCACCCACTTGATTATTATGTGCTGGGCGCAGTTGAGCAAGAGACCAACAAAACTCTTTCTAAATCACCCCTTGCACATCTTGGTACCGAACTCCATGGACTACCACCAACTTGATTATTATGTGCTGGGCGCATTTGAGCAAGAGACCAACAAAACTCTTTCTAAATCACCCCTTACATCTTGGTACCTAACTCCATGGACTACCACCAACTTTGATTATTATGTGCTGGGCGCAGTTGAGCAAGAGACCAACAAAACTCTTTCTAAATCACCCCTTACATCTTGGTACCTAACTCCATGGACTACCACCAACTTGATTATTATGTGCTTGGCGCAGTTGAGCAAGAGACCAACAAAACTCTTTCTAAATCACCTTACATCTTGGTACCTAACTCCATGGACTACACCAACTTGATTATTATGTGCTGGGCGCAGTTGAGCAAGAGACCAACAAAACTCTTTCTAAATCACCTTACATCTTGGTACCTAACTCCATGGACTACCACCAACTTGATTATTATGTGCTGGGCGCAGTTGAGCAAAAGTTAACAAAACTCTTTCTAAATCACCCCTTACATCTTGGTACCTAACTCCATGGACTACCACCAACTTGATTATTATGTGCTGGGCGCATTTGAGCAAGAGACCAACAAAACTCTTTCTAAATCACCCCTTACATCTTGGTACCGAACTCCATGGACTACCACCAACTTGATTATTATGTGCTTGGCGCAGTTGAGCAGAGACCAACAAAACTCTTTCTAAATCACCCCTTACATCTTGGTACCTAACTCCATGGACTACCACCAACTTGATTATTATGTGCTGGGCGCAGTTGAGCAAGAGACCAACAAAACTCTTTCTAAATCACCCCTTACATCTTGGTACCTAACTCCATGGACTACCACCAACTTGATTATTATGTGCTTGGCGCAGTTGAGCAAGAGACCAACAAAACTCTTTCTAAATCACCCCTTACATCTTGGTACCTAACTCCATGGACTACCATAACTTGATTATTATGTGCTGGGCGCAGTTGAGCAAGAGACCAACAAAACTCTTTCTAAATCACCCCTTACATCTTGGTACCTAACTCCATGGACTACCACCAACTTGATTATTATGTGCTGGGCGCAGTTGAGCAAGAGACCAACAAAACTCTTTCTAAATCACCCTTACATCTTGGTACCTAACTCCATGGACTACCACCAACTTGATTATTATGTGCTGGGCGCATTTGAGCAAGAGACCAACAAAACTCTTTCTAAATCACCCCTTACATCTTGGTACCTAACTCCATGGACTACCACCAACTTGATTATTATGCTGGAGCGCAGTTTAGACGAAGACCAGCAAAACTCTTTCTAAATCACCCCTTACATCTTGGTACCGAACTCCATGGACTACACCAACTTGATTATTATGTGCTTGGCGCAGTTGAGCAAGAAGACCAACAAAACTCTTTCTAAATCACCCCTTACATCTTGGTACCGAACTCCATGGACTACCACCAACTTGATTATTATGTGCTGGGCGCATTTGAGCAAGAGACCAACAAAACTCTTTCTAAATCACCTTACATCTTGGTACCGAACTCCATGGACTACCACCAACTTGATTATTATGTGCTTGGCGCAGTTGAGCAAGAGACCAACAAAACTCTTTCTAAATCACCCCTTACATCTTGGTACCTAACTCCATGGACTACCACCAACTTGATTATTATGTGCTGGGCGCAGTTGAGCAAGAGACCAACAAAACTCTTTCTAAATCACCCCTTACATCTTGGTACCTAACTCCATGGACTACCACCAACTTGATTATTATGTGCTGGGCGCATTTGAGCAAGAGACCAACAAAACTCTTTCTAAATCTGCCCATCTTGGTACCGAACTCCATGGACTACCACCAACTTGATTATTATGTGCTTGGCGCAGTTGGGCAAGAGACCAACAAAACTCTTTCTAAATCACCCCTTACATCTTGGTACCGAACTCCATGGACTACCACCAACTTGATTATTATGTGCTTGGCGCAGTTGAGCAAGAAACCAACAAAACTCTTTCTAAATCTACCCCTTACATCTTGGTACCGAACTCCATGGACTACCACCAACTTGATTATTATGTGCTGGGCGCATTTGAGCAAGAGACCAACGAAACTCTTTCTAAATCACCCCTTACATCTTGGTACCGAACTCCATGGACTACCACCAACTTGATTATTATGTGCTGGGCGCATTTGAGCAAGAGACCAACAAAACTCTTTCTAAATCACCCCTTACATCTTGGTACCGAACTCCATGGACTACCACCAACTTGATTATTATGTGCTGGGCGCATTTGAGCAAGAGACCAACAAAACTCTTTCTAAATCACCCCTTACATCTTGGTACCGAACTCCATGGACTACCACCAACTTGATTATTATGTGCTGGGCGCATTTGGGCAAGAGACCAACAAAACTCTTTCTAAATCACCCCTTACATCTTGGTACCGAACTCCATGGACTACCACCAACTTGATTATTATGTGCTTGGCGCAGTTGAGCAAGAGACCAACAAAACTCTTTCTAAATCACCTTACATCTTGGTACCGAACTCCATGGACTACCACCAACTTGATTATTATGTGCTGGGCGCATTTGGGCAAAGAGACCAACAAACTCTTTCTAAATCACCCCTTACATCTTGGTACCGAACTCCATGGACTACCACCAACTTGATTATTATGTGCTTGGCGCAGTTGAGCAAGAGACCAACAAAACTCTTTCTAAATCACCCCTTACATCTTGGTACCGAACTCCATGGTTTACCACCAACTTTGATTATTATGTGCTGGGCTCATTTGAGCAAGAGACCAACAAAACTCTTTCTAAATCACCCCTTACATCTTGGTACCGAACTCCATGGACTACAACCAACTTGATTATTATGTGCTTGGCGCAGTTGTGGGCAAGAGACCAACAAAACTCTTTCTAAATCACCCCTTACATCTTGGTACCGAACTCCATGGACTACCACCAACTTGATTATTATGTGCTGGGCGCATTTGGGCAAGAGACCAACAAAACTCTTTCTAAATCACCCCTTGTCTGGTACCGAACTCCATGGACTGCCACCAACTTGATTATTATGTGCTGGGCGCAGTTGAGCAAGAGACCAACAAAACTCTTTCTAAATCACCCCTTACATCTTGGTACCGAACTCCATGGACTACCACCAACTTGATTATTATGTGCTGGGCTCATTTGAGCAAAGAGACCAACAAAACTCTTTCTAAATCACCCCTTACATCTTGGTACCGAACTCCATGGACTACAACCAACTTGATTATTATGTGCTTGGCGCAGTTGAGCAAGAGACCAACAAAACTCTTTCTAGTCACCCCTTACATCTTGGTACCGAACTCCGCGGACTACCACCAACTTGGTATTATGTGCTGGGCGCATTTGAGCAAGAGACCAACAAAACTCTTTCTAAATCACCCCTTACATCTTGGTACCGAACTCCATGGACTACCACCAACTTGATTATTATGTGCTGGGCGCAGTTGAGCAAGAGACCAACAAAACTCTTTCTAAATCACCCCTTACATCTTGGTACCGAACTCCATGGACTACCACCAACTTGATTATTATGTGCTGGGCGCAGTTGAGCAAGAGACCAACAAAACTCTTTCTAAATCACCCCTTACATCTTGGTACCGAACTCCATGGACTACCACCCACTTGATTATTATGTGCTGGGCGCAGTTGAGCAAGAGACCAACAAGACTCTTTCTAAATCACCCCTTACATCTTGGTACCTATCTCCATGGACTACCACCAACTTGATTATTATGTGCTTGGCGCAGTTGAGCAAGAGACCAACAAAACTCTTTCTAAATCACCCCTTACATCTTGGTACCTATCTCCATGGACTACCACCAACTTGATTATTATGTGCTTGGCGCAGTTGAGCAAGAGACCAACAAAACTCTTTCTAAATCACCCCTTACATCTTGGTACCGAACTCCATGGACTACCACCCACTTGATTATTATGTGCTGGGCGCAGTTGAGCAAGAGGCCAACAAGACTCTTTCTAAATCACCCCTTACATCTTGGTACCTATCTCCATGGACTACCACCAACTTGATTATTATGTGCTTGGCGCAGTTGAGCAAGAGACCAACAAAACTCTTTCTAAATCACCCCTTACATCTTGGTACCGAACTCCATGGACTACCACCAACTTGATTATTATGTGCTTGGCGCAGTTGAGCAAGAGACCAACAAAACTCTTTCTAAATCACCCCTTACATCTTGGTACCTATCTCCATGGACTACCACCAACTTGATTATTATGTGCTTGGCGCAGTTGAGCAAGAGACCAACAAAACTCTTTCTAAATCACCCCTTACATCTTGGTACCGAACTCCATGGACTACCACCAACTTGATTATTATGTGCTTGGCGCAGTTGAGCAAGAGACCAACAAAACTCTTTCTAAATCACCCCTTACATCTTGGTACCGAACTCCATGGACTACCACCAACTTTATTATTATGTGCTGGGCGCAGTTGAGCAAGAGACCAACAAAACTCTTTCTAAATCACCCCTTACATCTTGGTACCGAACTCCATGGACTACCACCAACTTGATTATTATGTGCTGGGCGCAGTTGAGCAAGAGACCAACAAAACTCTTTCTAAATCACCCCTTACATCTTGGTACCGAACTCCATGGACTACCGCAACCCAGTTATTATGTGCTGGGCGCAGTTGAGCAAGAGACCAACAAAACTCTTTCTAAATCACCCCTTACATCTTGGTACCGAACTCCATGGACTACCACCAACTTGATTATTATGTGCTGGGCGCAGTTGAGCAAGAGACCAACAAGACTCTTTCCTAAATCACCCCTTACATCTTGGTACCTATCTCCATGGACTACCACCAACTTGATTATTATGTGCTTGGCGCAGTTGAGCAAGAGACCAACAAAACTCTTTCTAAATCACCTTACATCTTGGTACCGAACTCCATGGACTACCACCAACTTGATTATTATGTGCTGGGCGCAGTTGAGCAAGAGACCAACAAAACTCTTTCTAAATCACCCCTTACATCTTGGTACCGAACTCCATGGACTACCACCAACTTGATTATTATGTGCTGGGCGCAGTTGAGCAAGAGACCAACAAAACTCTTTCTAAATCACCCCTTACATCTTGGTACCCAACTCCATGGACTACCACCAACTTGATTATTATGTGCTTGGCGCAGTTGAGCAAGAGACCAACAAAACTCTTTCTAAATCACCCCTTACATCTTGGTACCGAACTCCATGGACTACCACCAACTTGATTATTATGTGCTGGGCGCAGTTGAGCAAGAGACCAACAAAACTCTTTCTAAATCACCCCTTACATCTTGGTACCGAACTCCATGGACTACCACCAACTTGATTATTATGTGCTTGGCGCAGTTGAGCAAGAGACCAACAAAACTCTTTCTAAATCACCCCTTACATCTTGGTACCGAACTCCATGGACTACCACCAACTTGATTATTATGTGCTGGGCGCAGTTGAGCAAGAGACCAACAAAACTCTTTCTAAATCACCCCTTACATCTTGGTACCGAACTCCATGGACTACCACCAACTTGATTATTATGTGCTGGGCGCATTTGAGCAAGAGACCAACAAAACTCTTTCTAAATCACCCCTTACATCTTGGTACCGAACTCCATGGACTACCACCAACTTGATTATTATGTGCTGGGCGCAGTTGAGCAAGAGACCAACAAAACTCTTTCTAAATCACCCCTTACATCTTGGTACCGAACTCCATGGACTACCACCAACTTGATTATTATGTGCTGGGCGCAGTTGAGCAAGAGACCAACAAAACTCTTTGTCTAAATCACCCCTTACATCTTGGTACCGAACTCCATGGACTACCACCAACTTGATTATTATGTGCTGGGCGCAGTTGAGCAAGAGACCAACAAAACTCTTTCTAAATCACCCCTTACATCTTGGTACCGAACTCCATGGACTACCACCAACTTGATTATTATGTGCTGGGCGCAGTTGAGCAAGAGACCAACAAAACTCTTTCTAAATCACCCCTTACATCTTGGTACCGAACTCCATGGACTACCACCAACTTGATTATTATGTGCTGGGCGCAGTTGGGCAAGAGACCAACAAAACTCTTTCTAAATCACCCCTTGTCATGGTACCGAACTCCATGGACTACCACCAACTTGATTATTATGTGCTGGGCGCATTTGAGCAAGAGACCAACAAAACTCTTTCTAAATCACCCCTTACATCTTGGTACCGAACTCCATGGACTACCACCAACTTGATTATTATGTGCTGGGCGCAGTTGAGCAAGAGACCAACAAAACTCTTTCTAAATCACCCCTTACATCTTGGTACCGAACTCCATGGACTACCACCAACTTGATTATTATGTGCTGGGCGCAGTTGAGCAAGAGACCAACAAAACTCTTTCTAAATCACCCCTTACATCTTGGTACCGAACTCCATGGACTACCACCAACTTGATTATTATGTGCTGGGCGCATTTGAGCAAGAGACCAACAAAACTCTTTCTAAATCACCCCTTACATCTTGGTACCGAACTCCATGGACTACCACCAACTTGATTATTATGTGCTGGGCGCATTTGAGCAAGAGACCAACAAAACTCTTTCTAAATCACCCCTTACATCTTGGTACCGAACTCCATGGACTACCACCAACTTGATTATTATGTGCTGGGCGCAGTTGAGCAAGAGACCAACAAAACTCTTTCTAAATCACCCCTTACATCTTGGTACCTAACTCCATGGACTACCACCAACTTGATTATTATGTGCTGGGCGCAGTTGAGCAAGAGACCAACAAAACTCTTTCTAAATCACCCCTTACATCTTGGTACCGAACTCCATGGACTACCACCCACTTGATTATTATGTGCTTGGCGCAGTTGAGCAAGAGACCAACAAAACTCTTTCTAAATCACCCCTTACATCTTGGTACCGAACTCCATGGACTGCCACCCACTTGATTATTATGTGCTGGGCGCAGTTGAGCAAGAGACCAACAAAACTCTTTCTAAATCACCCCTTACATCTTGGTACCGAACTCCATGGACTGCCACCCACTTGATTATTATGTGCTGGGCGCATTTGAGCAAGAGACCAACAAAACTCTTTCTAAATCACCCCTTACATCTTGGTACCGAACTCCATGGACTACCACCAACTTGATTATTATGTGCTGGGCGCATTTGAGCAAGAGACCAACAAAACTCTTTCTAAATCACCCCTTACATCTTGGTACCGAACTCCATGGACTACCACCAACTTGATTATTATGTGCTGGGCGCATTTGAGCAAGAGACCAACAAAACTCTTTCTAAATCACCCCTTACATCTTGGTACCGAACTCCATGGACTACCACCAACTTGATTATTATGTGCTGGGCGCAGTTGAGCAAGAGACCAACAAAACTCTTTCTAAATCACCCCTTACATCTTGGTACCTAACTCCATGGACTACCACCAACTTGATTATTATGTACTGGGCGCATTTGAGCAAGAGACCAACAAAACTCTTTCTAAATCACCCCTTACATCTTGGTACCGAACTCCATGGACTACCACCAACTTGATTATTATGTGCTGGGCGCAGTTGAGCAAGAGACCAACAAAACTCTTTCTAAATCACCCCTTACATCTTGGTACCGAACTCCATGGACTACCACCAACTTGATTATTATGTGCTGGGCGCAGTTGAGCAAGAGACCAACAAAACTTCTCAAATCACCCCTTACATCTTGGTACCGAACTCCATGGACTACCACCAACTTGATTATTATGTGCTGGGCGCAGTTGAGCAAGAGACCAACAAAACTCTTTCTAAATCACCCTTACATCTTGGTACCGAACTCCATGGACTACCACCAACTTGATTATTATGTGCTGGGCGCATTTGAGCAAGAGACCAACAAAACTCTTTCTAAATCACCCCTTACATCTTGGTACCGAACTCCATGGACTACCACCAACTTGATTATTATGTGCTGGCGCATTTGAGCAAGAGACCAACAAAACTCTTTCTAAATCACCCCTTACATCTTGGTACCGAACTCCATGGACTACCACCAACTTGATTATTATGTGCTGGGCGCAGTTGAGCAAGAGACCAACAAAACTCTTTCTAAA
>JBBBDQ010009647.1:0-39525 GCA_037127315.1 Ascarosepion bandense
TTCTTCGTGACCTCCCCGTCCTCGGCGTGGATGTCGCCGCGATCCAAGAGACCCACTTTGTTTGCGAAGTCGACTTGTGTGTGCTGTCCAACGACTTTGTCGTCTATTCAGCATACGGGAGCTGCAGCGCCAGAGGAGTTTCTTTGCTGGTCAAGCGTACCTCTGACGCGAGGATCGACCTTGTCCATGTCGGTGCCGAGGGCCGGCCACGGCTCATCGTGGCCGATATTGCAGTGAAAAGCAAGACGTTCCGGCTGATTGGCGGTTTACGCGCCCAACGTTCAAGGTGAGCGAGTCTCTTTCTTTCGGCTGTTGGAGCCCTTCATGGTGAATCCAACACGGCTAATCTTAGTTGGGGACTGGAATGCCATCCTAACCCCCAAATGGGATAGAGGGAGGGGCGCTAGCGGGTGGAGGGTGATCGCAGCCTGGTCGATCTGATCGGCGAATTTGGTCTCGTCGATAGATACCGGGTCGATCATCCGGATGGGAGCATGTGGACGTGGACGCATAGTTGGCCTTCTACCCGGGTATCAGCGTACCTGGATAGGATGTTAGTGAGAGAAGCCGACATAGACTTCTTAGAATGTCCAACGTTCCACTGGCTAGGCTACTCGACCACAAACTCGTTGTGCCCGGGTGGCGTTAGAATTTAGGCCTAGAATGGCTGGTTACTGGAAGTTCAATCAGTCCTTACTGGACAGGCGGGACTTTCGTGACCAGCTGACTAGAGTAGTTCAGCGGGCATTAATTGGGCGAGTCATTGGGAGTAGTGGTGGGCTAGCCTTAAGGATAGCATTAGGTCTTTCGCCACCCAATACAGCCAACGGCTCAACCTAGATAAGGCTGCGAAGGCAAAGACACTTAGAGCTAATTTCTGCCCGGGCGAGGCCGGTGGGGATCCCCTAGAGATAGCCTTAGCTAGGGAGGCCCCGCAGCGCCCGACTAACGAGCGCTACATGGGTCAGGTAATTAGGGCTAAGTTAAGCGTATGTCTTCCGAAGCTGTGAACATGGGCGCGGAACTGCGCAAGGAAGAAATTCGCCGAGCCGGCGACCGGTACATTCGAGAGGTGCGCGACCCGGAGGGACATCTCCCAAGGTCCACTGACGACATGTGCGAGGCTTTCCGGCAGCATTTCGAACACATCGCTTTACCAAGGAACCTGGTCTCCGCGACGAGGAGTTTCGCAGCTATTTGGCTGACTTTCCCCGGCTTTTGCCGGCTGAAGCGGCTAGCTGTGAAGGGGAGATTACGGAGGACGAAATCTACGTGGCCTTGAAGAAGGTCAGCAGAGGGTGTCGCCACAGGTTTGGATGGTTTGCCCTATGAATTGTACTTGAGGATGTCGCACCTTTTTGTCCCGATCTTGGCTGTCGTGTTCAACCACTGGTTTCGGCAGGGGTCCATCCCCGGTCGGATCACCAGGGGCGTGATCACGCTGTTGAGAAAGGGCAAGAAGGTTGGGAGGGAATTAGACGATTACAGGCCCATAACTCTGCTAAACACAGAGTTGAAGATTCTACAAGATCCTGACGAATCGCTTGCAGCTATTGCCGAGTCTCTGTTGGAACCGGATCAGACTTGTTCTGTGAAGGGGAGAACAATTCAGAGCAACCTGCACTTGATTCGCACGCACGTAGAGGGTGTAGAAGACGACGATGAGGCCGCGCTGATCAATTTGGATCAGTCCAAGGCATTTGATAGGATTTGATCATGGCTACCTGGCTGCTGTCCTGCAGGCCGCCGGATTCAAACCCGACTTCAGCCGCTGATTGGGCCTCTGTATCGCTCCCCAGGCTGTGGTGCAGGTGAACGGGAAGTTGTCGGCGCTTTGTGCCATCTAGGCCGGTCCGACAGGGTTGTCCACTGTCGTCTCTCCTCAGTCCTGGCGTTGGAGCCGCTACTGCCGCTATGGACGAGACGTACAGTCCGGTCCTACGTGGAATCGCCGTCCCTGGTGGAGCTCGAGCCAGGGTTTCCGCGTACGCCGATGACGTAACGACCTTTGTGTCCTCCCGCAGGGACATAGAGGCGGTACAACAGGCGCTTGTACGGTACGAGAAGGTGACAGGGGGCTGAATTAACTGCGACAAGTCATCCGGCTTGCGGTTAGGTGCCCGGAAGGGTGTTTCCTCCCGGGGCCCTTCGGCTGGACGGACGGGCCGGTCAAGCTCCTCGGAGTTTGGTTCGGTCCGACTCACAGCTGGAGAAAACTGGTCAGAAGTACTGGCAAAGGTCGGCGCGTCGGTCAAGATTTGGCGTCGACGGGTCTCTCCGTGAAGGGCTTGGCGGAGGTGTGTAACACATACCTCTTTCCCATGATCCTTTACCGACTGTCAGTACTTCCCTTTGCGATGATCATGAGAAGGCGCTCGAGCGTTTGCTATTCTCCTGCCTGTGGAGAGGACGCAAACACATGGTCAGCAAAGGAGCCCCCTTGCTACCTCCGTCCGTGTCAAGGGGGTCTGGGAATGCCACACTTGAGGAGCCACGTGCTCGCTTGAGGTTGGCATTTCTCAGGCGCGCGTTGGAGGAAGATCGGTTGCTTGCGGGGGTGAGGGACATGTTCCCTTGCCTTACCATCACTCCCTGACCCTTTGGTTGACCGTCAGCCTTGGGTGCGACCGAAATTCCTGCTCGAATGTCTGGCGGCCTTACAGGCCATTCCACGGTCCAGTGACCTTTCACAGCCTAGGAAAATCTCTATCGGGGATTAGTGGAGGGTGCCGTGAAGGATAAGCTGTGCAGTAAGCTCGGCATGTCGAGAGTGGAGTACCGCTCTCATTGGTCTTGGGCGCCGGGTGCGGATTGGCTCAGCAACTTTGAGTTCTCTCTCACCTGGCGATTGGCTCGAATGGCTTGTCGCTCAATGACAGGCGTTTCGCAATGGGCCTGGCGGATTTGCCAGATTGTGAACGTTGCAACCTTGGAATCCTGGCGAGACGTCTGCGCACGCCTCTTCCATTGTTCGCGCGTTCGCTCGTTGTGGGAGTATGTCGGCGAGTTGACTGCTCGTATCGCGCCGCGAGAGCTCGTGCTCATTGATCGCGCATACGCTGTGGACAATGTGTCGCCCCCGTACTCTGGAGTGAAACGGATGGTGTTTCTGTCGCTACTGGCCACGGCTAGAATGTGTGATTTGGATGACGCGTGTCTGGAGGAAGTCTCTTCCTTGCGGGGAGGCCGTTCTTCGGATCAGGATCTAATCCGATATTTTGAGCACCAGCTCAAAATGAAGATTAGAACTGAACGGAAACGACTGCACCCGACAGTCTTCGGTGAAAGGTGGATAAATGCAGCGAGCCTGGTTCGCGTGACCGGGGCTAGCCTGATTTTCTCTTCAGATCTGTTAGGCGCATCGGGGTGGATTCCGTTGGAACCCCTCCTGCGGGTTTAGGTAAGATGTTCTTTTGTGTACCTAGTTAATGTGAGTGAATGTATTTGTCCTAGCCTGTTCCCGGGCTCCATTGCTTTTGTTATGATCCAGTTCGAGATTCCCACTGACCATTGTTATTTTGTCCTTGTTTTATTCTCGGCTGGGTCAGCCTTATATATTCTCCAGTCCAATTTATTTTGTACCCAGCTTCTCCATTCCCCTTAGAAAGAGAGCGGCTTGATTTTGTCTCTACAGGCAGAATACAGTGTGCCTCTTTTAATTACGAGGGTGTGTTTGGGTCTTATTAACATGATGTATATGCATTTATTTGAATTGTTTTATGTTTTGGGAACTTTTTGTTTTCTTCATACCCTGCCTCATCATGACATTCCATTTCATGTAAAAATTTTTAAAGTTATTTTTGCAAACTATTGTAAATATTCACAAATTTTTATATACACATTTGGGGCGTTTTGTAGGTCCTCGGCATGTTATTTTGCGACATTTTTGGTGCATGATAAGTAAGAGAGTGGTGATGGACAAATTCTATGGTGAATGAGAACCATTGTAACGCATGTATAATGATTCTGATTAGCTAGGTATAGGATAGAGTACTGAAGACCAACCCCGAGTTTTTCTTCCCAATTTTCGGCCTTGAGCCAATTGGTATTTACAAATAAATAAAACCAACCATTCCCCACCCGGGATTTTGTGTTGTATTTCGTGTTGTCTTGTATTAAGAAGCTCAAAGCGTAGCATTTGTTCCGCAGTGATATTTGCCATTGCTTTGTGTCTTGGGCAACTGGCGCTTCAGCCCGAGTTTATTGCTCGGCCAGCGTGCTAGTGTTCTTCGGAACGCGAAACACCGGGAAACAGTTGTCCGGTAGTACAGCGTAGGAGGCATGGCCTCCGAAGGGCCGGATAACACCCCCCACCATGGCGTCGGCAGGGAGGGCACGGAGGGGGACTCGGCGCTTACCGCCAGCCAGCGGCCAACACCCCCGCACCAGGAAGCACCCGAAGTACCCGGATTACCTGGACTACCAAGACTACCGGCACTACCAAGGCACCACAGTATTCCAGTTCCTCCACGTCGGCGGAAGTTGTGCAGCAGAAACCAGCAGCAGCGGTACCCACCAACATGGCATGGAAGGAGGGCACCATCCAGAAAGTACTCAAGGGCGCTGCGTACTACGAATCCTTCAAGGACAAGTACGCTGAGTACGTGAAGGAGCGGAAATCCTCCTGATACCAGAGACGGAGCGAGATCGAGCTCTGGGGATCCTCCTGCTGACCAAGGACCTGAAAAGCCACAAACTCATCGGGAGTCAGCAGGGACGCCATATAGAGGAGGCCATCAAAGCCTCGCTAAAATCAACGGCAAGATGGTGGCTGTGCGCTACGCCACGTGGGACGTCCTGCTCAGCACCGCCGACGAGGCCAAAAAACTGGCCGGCACCACCATGCAGACCAAGACCCTGCTAATAAAACCGAGTACATGGGCACGCGCAGAACCAAGATCACCCTGCACGGAGTGCCCATGGACATCTCACCAGACCATGCCGGCGTTTTCTTCACTCAGTACGGCAGGGTCGAGGAAGTAAAGGCGCTCACCTCAAAGCAGGGCTTCTTGACTGGCGACTTCATCCTGCAGGCGACGGTCGCTCGCGAAAAGTTGGCCAAAATCCCCAACATTATCAACTGCAGGGGGAGAAGGATCTTTACGTCGTCGTGGAGGGCAGGAAGCCCTTCTTGCTGGGTCTGCGGAGACTCCAACCACGTGGCCAGGAGTGCCCCACCAAGAATCCGGCACCCAAGACCCAACCTCCGCAGACGACCGCCGCCGCCGCCGCTACTACAGCAGAAAAGCCGGAAAAACCGGCACAACCAAAAAAAACGGCTCCGGCGGAGCAGAAGGAGGGAGAATGGAAGACGGTTGGCAAGAGAGGAACCAAACCCAAGAGCCAACCGTCGGCGGAAAAGCAACCCGCCAAAGCAGCAGCAGTGCCAGCGTCCCCTCCTGCGCCCTCTCCCAAGCCAAAGGAGTCGGCAACTCCTCCCAGAAGAAGGCGACGACACCCCGCCAACCAAACAGGACGCCCCGTGTGCGAAACCCAAACCTCCGACGGAGGAGCGGATGGAGGTCGGCTCAGCGGCACAACCAAGAGCAAGCTCTTCCCGAAAAGAAACAGAGAGGAGGAAGAACAGCAGCAGCAACACAGCACCAAAATGCAGCGGAGGAGCAGAAGCAGCGACAGGAAGACGCATGCAGCCGTCTCGCTACCCGGGTCTCCGGAGAGGCCAAAAGACACTTATGCCAAAAAGGCAAAGTGCATTTCCCGTCTTCCCCCTCAAAAAAATCAGCAAACATCTTTCCTTCCTCAGTCCCCGGTCTTCAAGCTGACCCCACTTACACCAAGGAAAACTCTCTCCCCCACTCCCACCCCTCCTACTACGTCCCAGCCCAGAAAGAAAAGATTCTCCCGAGGGGCGAAGCCCAATGAAAATAGACTCCAAAGGACGTAGCTAGAGAGTGGAATGCACAAAGGCGTGCACTTTTGAAGCCACTCCTCAAGCTCAAAGAGGTCAACGGCAAGTCGTCCGAAGACCTGTCTAACTTCCCCGACGCCCCGGGGGAACAATAATGCTACCTCATCAGGACTACAGGGGGCAACCTAAAAGTGTGGGATCACGTGGAGGCTGCCGAAAAACTTTATCCCAACATCGTCATGATGAGGAGTGGTACTCCTGAACTACGCAAAATGCTGCAAACAGGTTATCTCCCAGTTTTACCCACCTCGTTATATAGGGTAGTAACCAATATACCCAACGGACGTTGGCGGCATTGTCCATGACGGACGGGTTACGTCCGATGTAGGAACTGGTTCCCTTGACAGTCCATGGGGTCCTTTCCCCCAATGATTTTTACCCGGTATGCGCTCGTGTTTAAGTGTTTTTCTTTTCAGATCTTCAGATGTCTGTCAAGATAGCCGTAGCTTGGAATGCGAGGGGCTTGAGGGATCGGGTAAGGCGGCTCGCCTGCTTCGTGACCTCCTGTCCTTCGGCGTGGATGTCGCCGCGATCCAAGAGACCCACTTTGTTTGCGAAGTCGACTTCCTGTGTGTGCTGTCCAACGACTTTGTCGTCTATTCAGCATACGGGAGCCGGCATGCCAGAGGAGTTTCTTTGCTGGTCAAGCGTACCCTTGACGCGAGGATCGACCTTGTCCATGTCGGTGCCGAGGGCCGGCTCATCGTGGCCGATATTGCAGTGAAAAGCAAGACGTTCCGGCTGATTGCGGTTTACGTGCGCCCAACGTTCAAGGTGAGCGAGTTCTTTCTTTCGGCTGTTGGAGCCCTTCATGGTGAATCCAACACGGCTAATCTTAGTTGGGGACTGGAATGCCATCCTAACCCCCAAATGGGATAGAGGGAGGGGCGCTATGGGTGGAGTGGTGATCGCAGCCTGGTCGATCTGATCGGCGAATTTGGTCTCGTCGATAGATACCGGGTCGATCATCCGGATGGGAGCATGTGGACGTGGACGCATAGTTGGCCTTCTACCCGGGTATCAGCGTACCTGGATAGGATGTTAGTGAGAGAAGCCGACATAGACTTCTTAGAATGTCCAACGTTCCACTGGCTAGGCTACTCGGACCACAAACTCGTTTGTGCCCGGGTGGCGTTAGAATTTAGCTCAGAATGGCTGGTTACTGGAAGTTCAATCAGTCCTTACTGGACAGGCGGGACTTTCGTGACCAGTCGACTAGAGTAGTTCAGCGGGCATTAATTGGGCGAGTCATTGGGAGTAAGTGGTGGGCTAGCCTTAAGGATAGCATTAGGTCTTTCGCCACCCAATACAGCCAACGGCTCAACTCTGATAAGGCTGCGAAGGCAAAGACACTTAGAGCTAATTTCGCCCGGGCGGAGGCTGGTGGGGATCCCCTAGGATAGATAGCCTTTTAGCCAGGGAGGCCCCGCAGCGCCCGACTATGTCTGAGCGCTACATGGGTCAGGTAATTAGGGCTAAGTTAAGCAAGATGTCTTCCGAAGCTGTGAACATGGGCGCGGAACTGCGCAAGGAAGAATGCCGTGCCGGCGACCGGTACATTCGAGAGGTGCGCGACCCGGAGGGACATCTCCTAAGGTCCACTGACGACATGTGCGAGGCTTTCCGGCAGCATTTCGAACACCGCTTCACCGCAAGGAACTCATCTCCATGCGACGAGGAGTTTCGCAGCTATTTGGCTTAATTTTCCCCGGCTTTTGCCGGCTGAAGCGGCTAGTTGTGAAGGGGAGATTACGGAGGACGAAATCTACGTGGCCTTGAAGAAGGTCGGCAGAGGCAAGTCGCCAGGTTTGATGGTTTGCCCTATGAATTGTACTTGAGGATGTCGCACCTTTTGTCCCGATCTTGGCTGTCGTGTTCAACCACTGGTTTCGGCAGGGGTCCATCCCCGGTCGGATCACCAGGGGCGTGATCACGCTGTTGAGAAAAGGCAAGAAGGTTGGGAGGGAATTAGACGATTACAGGGCCCATAACTCTGCTAAACACAGAGTTAAAGATTCTGGCCAAGATCCTGACGAATCGCTTGCAGCTAGTTGCCGAGTCTCTGTTGGAACCGGATCAGACTTGGTTCTTCTTGGTGAAGGGGAGAACAACCTGGATGCGCAACCTGCACTTGATTCGCACGATCGTAGAGGGTGTAGAAGACGACGATGAGGCCGCGCTGATCAATTTGGATCAGTCCAAGGCATTTGATAGGATTGACCATGGCTACCTGGCTGCTGTCCCGGCAGGCCGCCGGATTCAAACCCGACTTCAGCCGCTGGATTAGCCTCCTGTATCGCTCCCCCAGGCTGTGGTGCAGGAATTGAAAAGCTGTCGGGCGCTTTCGCGCTGTCTAGGTCGGTCCGACAGGGCTGTCCACTGTCGTCTCTCCTTTACGTCCTGGCGTTGGAGCCGCTACTTCGCCGGCTAAGGGACGAGACGCACAGTCCGGTCCTACGTGGAATCGCCGTCCCTGGTGGAGCTCGAGCCAGGGCTCGCGTACGTGCCGATGACGTAACGACTTGTGTCCTCCCGCAGGGACATAGAGGCGGTACAACAGGCGCTTGTACGGTACGAGAAGGTGACAGGGGCCAGAATTAACTGCGACAAGTCATTCTGGTTAGTGGTTAGGTGCTCTGAAGGGTGTTTCCTCCCCGGGGCCCTTCGGTTGGACGGACGGGCCGGTCAAGCTCCTCGGAGTTTGGTTCGGTCCGGACTTACAGCCGGAGAAAACTGGTCAGAAGTATCGGCAAAGGTCGGCGCGTCGGTCAAGATTTGGCGTCGACGGGGTCTCTCCGTGAAGGGCTTGGCGGAGTGCGTGTAACACATACCTCTTTCCCGATCCTTTACCGACCGTCAGCACTTCCCTTTGCGATGATCATGAGAAGGCGCTCGAGCGTTTGCTATTCTCCTGCCTGTGAGGACGCAAACACATGGTCAGCAAAGTGAGCCTGCTACCTCCGTCCGTGTCAAGGGGGTCTGGGAATGCCACACTTGAGGAGCCACGTGCTCGCTTCGAGGTTGGCATTTCTCAGGCGCGCGTTGGAGGAAGATCGGTTGCTTGCGGGGGTAGTGAGGGACATGTTCCCTGCCTTACCATCACCCCCCGACCCTTTGGCTGACCGTCAGGCCTTGGGTGCGACCGAAATTCCTGCTCGAATGTTCATGGCCTTACAGGCTATTCCACGGTCCAGTGACCTTTCACAGCCTAGGAAAATCTTCTATCGGGGATTAGTGGAGGGTGCTTGGGCTATAAGCTGTGCAGTAAGCTCGGCATGTGTCGAGAGTGGAGTACCGCTCTCATTGGTCTTGGGCGCCGGGTGCGGATTGGCTCAGCAACCTGAGTTCTTCACCTGGCGATTGGCTCGGAATGGCTTGTCGCTCAATGACAGGCGTTTCGCAATGGGCCTGGCGGATTTGCCGATTGTGAACGTTGCAACCTTGGAATCAAGGAGACGTCTGCGCACGCCTTCTTCCATTGTTCGCGCGTTCGCCTCGCTGGGAGCATGTCGGCGAGTTGACTGCCTGTATCGCGCCGCGAGAGCTCGTGCTCATTGATCGCGCATACGCTGTGGACAATGTGTCGCCCCCGTACTCTGGAGTGAAACGGATGGTGTTTCTGTCGCTACTGGCCACGGCTGGGGGAATGGTGATTTGGATGACGCGTCTGGAGGAAGTCTGCGGGGAGGCCGTCTTTCGATCAGATCTAATCCGATATTTTGAGCACCAGCTCAAAATGAAGATTAGAACTGAACGGAAACGACTGCACCCGACAGTCTTCGGTGAAAGGTGGATAAATGCAGCGAGCCTGGTTCGCGTGACCGGGGCTAGCCTTGATTTTCTCTTCTAGATCTGTTAGGCGCATCGTGCGGGATTCCGTTGGAACCCCTCCCGTGGTTTAGGTAAGATGTTCTTTTGTGTACCTAGTTAATGTGAGTGAATGTATTTGTCCTAGCCTGTTCCCGGCTCCATTGCTTTTGTTATGATCCAGTTCGAGATTCCCACTGACCATTGTTATTTTGTCCCGTTTTATTCTCGGCTGGGTCAGCCTTATATATTCTCCAGTCCAATTTATTTTGTACCAGCTTCTCCATTCCCCTTAGAAAGAGAGCGGCTTGATTTTGTCTCTACAGGTAGAATACAGGCTTCTTTAATTACGAGGGTGTGTTTGGGTCTTATTAACATGATGTATATGCATTTATTTGAATTGTTTTATGTTTTGGGAATTTTTGTTTTCATACCCCTGCCCATCATGACATTCCATTTCATGTAAAAATTTTTAAAGTTATTTTTGCAAACTATTGTAAATATTCACAAATTTTTATATACACATTTGGGGCGTTTTGTAGGTCCTCGGTATGTTATTTTTGCGACATTTTTGGTGCATGATATAAGTAAGAGTGGTGATGGACAAATCTTTATGGTGAATATATAACCATTGTAACGCATGTATGGGTCGTGATTCGGATTAGCTAGGTATAGGATAGAGTACTGAAGACCAACCCGAGTTTTTCTTCTCCCAATTTTCGGCCTTGAGCCATGCACTTCCCAGGTATTTTTACAAATAAATAAAAACCAACCCTTCCCACCCGGATTTTTAGGTTGTTTTGTTGTGTTGTTTTGTAATAAGAAGCTCAAAGCGTAGCATTTGTTCCGCAGTGATATTTGCCATTGCTTTGTGTCTTGGGCAAATCATGCTGTTTTCCAGCCTGAGTTTATTGCTCGGGCCAGCGTAAAAGTAGTGTTCTTCGGAACGCGAAACACCGGGAACAGTTGTCCGGTGTAAGGTCACGTAGGAGGCATGGCCTCCGATGGGCCGGATAACAACACTCCTCTCACCATGGCGTCGGTGGGAGGCACGGAGGGGACTCCGCGCTACCGCCAGCCACGCCAACACCCCCCACCAGCACCCGAAGCACCCGGATTACCCGGACTACCGAGACTACCGGCACTACCGGCGGCATCAGTATCTCCAGTTCCCCTCCACGTCGGCGGGAAGTTGTGCAGCAGAAACCAGCAGCAGCGGTACCCACCAACATGAAGCAAGGAGGGCACCATCCAGGCGCATCAAGGGCGCCGTACTACGAATCCCTCAAGGACAAGTATGCTGAGTACGTGAAGGGAGAGTGGAAATCCTCCCGATACCAGAGACGCTGAGCGAGATCGAGCCCAGGATCCTCTCCCTGCTGACCAAGGACCTGAAAAGCCACAAACTCATCGGAGTCATAGACGCCATAGAGGAGGCCATCAAAGCCCTCAAAATCAACGGCAAGATGGTGGCTAGGCGCAGCTACGCCACGTGGGACGTCCTGCTCAGCACCGCCGACGAGGCCAAAAAACTGGCCGGCACCACCATGTAGACCAAGACCCTGCTACTGGAAACCGAATACATGGGCACGCGCAGAACCAAGATCACCCTGCACGGAGTGCTCCATGGACATCTCACCAGACCATGTCGGGGTTTTCTTCACTCAGTACGGCAGGGTCGAGGAAGTAAAGGCGCTCACCTCGAAGCAGGGCTTTTTAACTGGCGACTTCATCCTGCAGGCGACGGTCGCTCGCGAAAAGTTGGCCAAAATCCCCAACATCATTAACTGCAGGGTGGGGGCGATCTACGTCGTCGTGGGAGGGGCAGGAAACCCTTCTGCTGGGTCTGCGGAGACTCCAACCACGTGGCCAGGGAGTGCCCCCACCAAGAATCCGGCACCCAAGACCCAACCTCCGCAGACGACCGCCGCCGCCGCCGCTACTACAGCAGAAAAGCCGGAAAAACTGGCACAACCAAAAAAACGCCCGGCGGAGCAGAGAAGAGGGAGAATGGAAGACGGTTGGAAAAGAGAGGAAACAAACCCAAGACAACCCGCCGTCGGCGGAAAAGCAACCGCCAGCAGCAGCAGTGCCAGCGTCCTCCTGCGCCCTCTCCAAGCCAAAGGAGTCGGCAACTCCTCCCAGGAAGAAGGCGACGACACCCTCGCCAACCAAGTGACGCCCTGCAGGCGAAAACCAAAAACCCCCGACGGAGGAGCGGGATGGAGGTCGGCTCAGCGGCACAACCAAGAGCCTCTTCCTGAAAAGAAACAGAGAGGAGGAAGAACAGCAGCAGCAACACAGCACCAAGATGCAGCGGAGGAGCAGAAGCAGCGACAGAAAGACGCATGCAGCCGTCTCGCTACCCGGGTCTCCGGAGAGGCCAAAAGACACTTATGCCAAAAAGGCAAGCAGCCTCCCGTCTTCCCCCCTCAAAAAAATCAGCAAACATCTCTCCTTTTCCCCAGTCCCCGGTCTTCAAGCTGACCCCACTTACACCAAGGAAAACTCTCTCCCCCACTCCCACCCCCTCTCCTACTACGTCCCAGCCCAGAAAGAAAAGGACTCTCCCGAGTGGGCGAAGCCCTAATGAAATAGACTCGTAAGGACGCTAGGGAGTGGAATGCACAAAGGCGTGCACTCTTTGAAGCTACTCCTCAAGCTCAAAGAGGTCAACGGCAAGTCGTCCGAAGACCCTTTCAACTTCCCCGACGCCCTCGGGGGTAATTACCCTCATCAGGACTACAGGGGGCAACCTAAAAGTGTGGGATCACGTGGAGGCTGCCGAAAATCCTGCATCCCAACATCGTCATGATGAGGAGTGGTACTCCTGAACTACGCAAAATGGCGAAAAATTGTGTGTACGACTCCCAGTTTTACTCACCCCTCGTTATAGGGTAGTAAACTAACATACCCAACTGACGTTGGTGGCATTGTCCATGACGGACGGGTTACGCCATGTCCGATGTAGGAACTGGTTCCCTTGGACAGTCCGTCGGGGTCCTTCTCCAATGACTTTTACCCGGTATGCGCTCGTGTTTAAGTGTTTTCTCTTTTCAGATCTACTAGATGTCTATCAAGATAGCCAGCTTGAATGCGAGGGCTTCGAGGGATCGGGGTAAGGCGGTCAGCTCGCTTCGTGACCTCCTGTCCTTCGGCGTGGATGTCGCCGCGATCCAAGAGACCCACTTTGTTTGCGAAGTCGACCGTGTGTGCTGTCCAACGACTTCGTCGTCTACTCAGCATACGGGAGCCGGCATGCCAGAGGAGTTTCTTTTGCTGGTCAAGCGTACCCTGGACGCGAGGATCGACCTTGTCCATGCCGGTGCCGAGGGCCGGCTCATCGTGGCCGATATTGCAGTGAAAAGCAAGATTACCCGCTGATTGCGGTTTGGCAGCCAATCGTTCAAGGGAGCGAGTCTCTTTCTTTCGGCTGTTGGAGCCCTTCATGGTGAATCCAACACGGCTAATCTTAGTTGGGGACCGGAATGCCATCCTAACCCCCAAATGGGATGAGGAGGGGCGCTAGCGGGTGGAGCAGATCGCAGCCTGGTCGATCTGACTGGCGAATTTGGTCTCGTCGACAGATACCGGGTCGATCATCCGGATGGGAGCACGTGGACGTGGACGCATAGTTGGCCTTCTACCCGGGTATCAGCGTACCTGGATAGGATGTTAGTGAGAGAAGCCGACATAGACTTCTTAGAATGTCCAACGTTCCACCGGCTAGGCTACTCGGACCACAAACTCGTTTGTGCCCGGGTGGCGTTAGAATCTAGGCCTAGAATGTCATAAGTTAACAGTTCAATCAGTCCTTACTGGACAGGCGGGGATTTTCGTGACCAGCTGACTAGAGTAGTTCAGCGGGCGTTAATTGGGCGAGTCATTGGGAGTGCGTGTGGCTAGCCTTAAGGATAGCATTAGGTCTTTTCGCCACCCAATACAGCCAACGGCTCAACCTAGATAAGGCTGCGGAAGGCAAAGACACTTAGAGCTAATTTCGCCCGGGCGGAGGCTGGTGGGATCCCCTAGAGATAGCCTTAGCCAGGAGGCCCCGCAGCGCCCGACTAACGAGCGCTACATGGGTCAGGTAATTAGAAATGGGTTAAGCAAGATGTCTTCCGAAGGAACATGGGGGGGGCGCGGAACTGCGCAAGGAAGAAATTCGCCGAGCCGGCGACCGGTACATTCGAGAGGTGCGCGACCCGGAGGGACATCTCCCAAGGTCCACTGACGACATGTGCGAGGCTTTCCGGCAGCATTTCGAACACCGCTTTACCAAGGAACCCGGTCTCCGCGACGAGGAGTTTCGCAGCTATTTGGCTGACTTCGGCTTTTGCCGGCTGAAGCGGCTATTGCGAAGGGGAGATTACGGAGGAAATCTACGTGGCCTTGAAGAAGGTCGGCAGAGGCAAGTCGCCAGGTTTGGATGGTTTGCCCTATGAATTGTACTTGAGGATGTCGCACCTTTTTGTCCCGATCTTGGCTGTCGTGTTCAACCACTGGTTTCGCAGGGGTCCATCCCCGGTCGGATCACCAGGGGGCGTGATCACGCTGTTGAGAAAGGGCAAGAAGGTTGGGAGGGAATTAGACGATTACAGGCCCATAACTCTGCTAAACACAGAGTTAAAGATTCTGGCCAAGATCCTGACGAATCGCTTGCAGCTAGTTGCCGAGTCTCTGTTGGAACCGGATCAGACTTGTTCTGTGAAGGAGAACAATTCAGAGCAACCTGCACTTGATTCGCACGATCGTAGAGGGTGTAGAAGACGACGATGAGGCCGCGCTGATCAATTTGGACTGGGGTCCAAGGCATTTGATAGGATTGACCATGGCTACCTGGCTGCTGTCCTGCAGGCCGCCGGATTCAAACCCGACTTCAGCCGCTGGATTAGCTTCCTGTATCGCTCCCCCAGGCTGTGGTGCAGGTGAACGGGAAGCTGGTGCCAGCGCTTTCGCGCTGTCTAGGTCGGTTCGACAGGGTTGTTCACCGCCGTCTTCTCCTTGGCGTCCTGGCGTTGGAGCCGTTACTTCGCCGGCTAAGGGACGAGACGCACAGTCCGGTCCTACGTGGAATCGCCGTCCCTGGTGGAGCTCGAGCCAGGTTTCCGCGTACGCCGATGACGTAACGACCTTTGTGTCCTCCCGCAGGGACATAGAGGCGGTACAACAGGCGCTTGTACGGTACGAGAAGGTGACAGGGGCCACTAATCTGCGACAAGTCATCCGGCTTGCAGCGAGGTGCCTGGAAGGGTGTTTCCTCCCGGGGCCCTTCGGCTGGACGGACGGGCCGGTCAAGCCTCGGAGTTTGGTTCGGTCCGGACTTACAGCTGAGAAAAACTCGGTCAGAAGTACTGGCAAAGGTCGGCGCGTCGGTCAAGATTTGGCGTTTCACGTGGGTCTTCCGTGAAGGGCTTGGCGGAGGTGTGTAACACATACCTCTTTCCCATGATCCTTTACTCGACTGTCAGTACTTCCCCTTTGCGATGATCATGAGAAGGCGCTCGAGCGTTTGCTATTCTCCTGCCTGTGGAGAGGACGCAAACACATGGTCAGCAAAGGAGCCCATGCACTCTCCGTCCGTGTCAGCGCCTGGGAATGCCACACTTGAGGAGCCACGGCTGCTTCGAGGTTGGCATTTCTCAGGCGCGCGTTGAGGAAGATCATTATTGCGGGGGTAGTGAGGGACATGTTCCCTTGCCTTACCATCACCCCCGACCTTTATTGACCGTCAAGCCTTGGGTGCGACCCGAAATTCCTGCTGAATGTCTGGCGGCTCTGCGCCATTCCACGGTCCAGTGACCTTTCGCAGCCTAGGAAATCTATCGGGGATTAGTGGAGGGTGCCGAAGGATAAGCTGTGCAGTAAGTTTTCGGCATGCTCGAGGGCGGAGTACCGCTCTCATTGGTCTTGGGCACCGGGTGGATTGGCTCGGTGTAATCCCGAGTTCTCTCTCACCTGGCGATTGGCTCGAATGGCTGTCGCCCAATGACAGGCGTTTTCGTATGGCCTGGCGGATTTGCCAGATTGTGAACGTTGCAACCTTGGAATCAGCGACATCTGCGCACGCCTTCTTCCATTGTCGCGCGTTTCCGCCCGTTGTGGGAGCATGTCGGCGAGTTGACTGCTCGTATCGCGCCGCGAGAGCTCGTGCTCATTGATCGCGCATACGCTGTGGACAATGTGTCGCCCCCGTACTCTGGAGTGAAACGGATGGTGTTTCTGGTCGTCGCTACTGGCCACGGCTAGAATGGTGATTTGGATGACGCGTCTGGAGGAAGTCTTGCGGGGAGGCCGTTCGATCAGGATTCAATCCGACATTTTGAGCACCAGCTCAAAATGAAGATTAGAATCAACGGAAATGACTGCACCTGACAGTTCTCGGTGAAAGGTGGATAAATGCAGCGAGCCTGGTTCGCGTGACCGGGCTAGCCTGGATTTTCTCTTCTAGATCTGCTAGGCGCATCGGGGTGGATTCCGTTGGAACCCTCCCGTGGTTTGCAAGATGTTCTTTGTGTACCTAGTTAATGTGAGTGAATGTATTTGTCCTAGCCTGTTCCCGGCTCCATTGCTTTTGTTATGATCCAGTTCGAGATTCCCACTGACCATTGTTATTTTGTCCCGTTTTATTCTCGGCTGGGTCAGCCAGTATATTCTCCAGTCCAATTTATTTTGTACCCAGCTTCTCCATTCCCCTTAGAAAGAGAGTTAGTTTGATTTTGTCTCTACAGGCAGATCACAGTGGCCTCTTTAATTACGAGGGTGTGTTTGGGTCTTATTAACATGATGTATATGCATTTATTTGAATTGTTTTATGTTTTGGGAACTTTTTGTTTTCTTCATACCCCTGCCCATCATGACATTCCATTTCATGTAAAAAATTTTTAAAGTTATTTTTGCAAACTATTGTAAATATTCACAAATTTTTATATACACATTTGGGGCGTTTTGTAGGTCCTCGGTATGTTTGCGACATTTTTGGTGCATGATAAGTAAGAGTGGTGATGGACAAATTCTTATGGTGAATGAGAACCATTGTAACGCATGTATGGGTCGTGATTCTGATTAGCTGTATAGGATAGAGTACTGAAGACCCAACCCGAGTTTTTCTTCCCCTCCCAATTTTCGGCCTTGAGCCACAATTTGTATTTCTTTACAAATAAATAAAACCAACCTTTCCCCACCCGGGATTTTGTGTTGTTTCTGTTGTGTTGTTTTGTAATAAGAAGCTCAAAGCGTAGCATTTGTTCCGCAGTGATATTTGCCATTGCTTTGTGTGCTCCGGGTAACGTTTTCCAGCCCGAGATAGTCGGGCCAGCGTAAAAGTAGTGTTCTTCGGAACGCGAAACACCGAAACAGTTGTCCGGTGTAAGGCCACGTAGGAGGCATGGCCTCCGATGGGCCGGATAACAACACTCCTCTCACCATGGCGTCGGTGGGAGGCACGGAGGGGGACTGGCGCTTACCGCCAGCCACGCCAACACCCCCCGCACCACAGAAGCACCCGAAGCACCCGGATTACCTGGACTACCGAGACTACCGCGCGGCACGGCCGCAGGCATCAGTATCTCCAGTTCCCTCCACGTCGGCGGAAGTTGTGCAGCAGAAACCAGCAGCAGCGGTACCCACCAACATGGCATGGAAGGAGGGCACCATCCAGAAAGTACTCAAGGGCGCTGCGTACTACGAATCCCCTCAAGGACAAGTACGCTGAGTACGTGAAGGGGAGCGGAAATCCTCCCGATACCAGAGACGCTGAGCGAGATCGAGCCCAGGATCCTCTCCCTGCTGACCAAGGACCTGAAAAGCCAAACTCATCGGAGTCAGCAGGGACGCCAAGTAGAGGAGGCCATATCAAAGCCCTCAAAATCAACGGCAAGGTAGGCTAGGCGCAGCTACGGCCACGTGGGACGTCCTGCTCAGCACTGCCGACGAGGCCAAAAAACTGGCCGGCACCACCATGCAGACCAAGACCCTGCTACTGGAAACTGAGTACATGGGCACGCGCAGAACCAAGATCACCCTGCACGGAGTGCCCATGGACATCTCACCAGACCATGTCGGCGTTTTCTTCACTCAGCATGGCAGGGTCGAGGAAGTAAAGGCGCTCACCTCAAAGCAGGCTTCTTGACTGCGACTTCATCCTGCAGGCGACGGTCGCTCGCGAAAAGTTGGCCAAAATCCCCAACATTATCAACTGCAGGGGGAGAAGGATCTACGTCGTCGTGGAGGGTAGCTCCTCTGCTGGGTCTGCGGAGACTCCAACCACGCGGCCAGAGAGTGCCCCACCAAGAACCCGGCACCCAAGACCCAACCTCCACAGACGACCGCCGCCGCCGCCGCTACTACAGCAGAAAAGCCGGCAAAAACCGGCACAACCAAATAACGGCCCGGCGGAGCAAAGGAGGGAGAATGGAAAGACGGTTGGCAAGAGGAACCAAACCCAAGAGCCAACCGTCGGCGGAAAAGCAACCCGCCAAAAGCGGCAGCAGTGCCGCGTCCCCTCCTGCGCCCTCTCCCAAGCCAAAGGAGTCAGCAACTCCTCCCAGGAAGAAGGCGACGACACCCTCGCCAACCAAGCAGGACGCCCTGCAGCGCGAAGCAAAAACCCCGACGGAGGAGCGCATGGAGGTCAGCTCCAGCGGCACAACCGAGAGCCTCTTCCCTGAAGAAACAGGAGGAAGAACAGCAGCAGCAACACAGCACCAAAATGCAGCGGAGCAGAAGCAGCGACAGGAAGACGCATGCAGCCGTCTCGCTACCCGGGTCTCCGGAGAGGCCAAAGACACTTATGCAAAAAGGCAAGCAGCCTCCCGTCTTCCCCCTCAAAAAAATCAGCAAACATCTCCTTTTCCCAGTCCCCGGTCTTCAAGCTCACCCCACGCACCAAGAAAACTCTCTCCCCCACTCCCACCCCCTCTCCTACTACGTCCCAGCCCAGAAAGAAAAAGACTCTCCCGAGGAGCGAAGCCCCTAATGAAAATAGACTCAAAGGACGTAGCTAGGGAGTGGAATGCACAAAGGCGTGCACTTTTGAAACCCTCCTCAAGCTCAAAGAGGTCAACGGCAAGTCGTCCGAGAGCCTTTCGCTTCCCCGACGCCCCGAGAATAATTACCCTCATCAGGACTACAGGGGGCAACCTAAAAGTGTGGGATCACGTGGAGGCTGCCGAAAAACTTTATCCCAACATCGTCATGATGAGTGGTCACTCCTGAACTACGCAAAATGGCGAAAAATTGAGCCGACTCCCAGTTTACTCACCCCTCGTTATATAGGGTAGTAAAACTAACATACCCAACGGACGTTGGCGGCATTGTCCATGACGGACGGGTTACGTCCGATGTAGGAACTGGTTCCCTTGGACGATCCGTCCGGTCCTTTCCCCCAATGATTTTTTACCCGGTATGCGCTCGTGTTTAAGTGTTTTCTCTTTTCAGATCTACTAGATGTCTATCAAGATAGCCAGCTTGAATGCGAGGAGCTTGAGGGATCAGGTAAGGCGGCTCGCCTGCTTCGTGACCTCCTGTCCTTCGGCGTGGATGTCGCCGCGATCCAAGAGACCCACTTTGTTTGCGAAGTCGACTCGTGTGTGCTGTCCAACGACTTTGTCGTCTACTCAGCATACGGGAGCCGGCATGCCAGAGGAGTTTCTTTGCTGGTCAAGCGTACCCTGGACGCGAGGATCGACCTTGTCCATGTCGGTGCCGAGGGCCGGCTCATCGTGGCCGATATTGCAGTGAAAAGCAAGACGTTCCGGCTGATTGCGGTTTACGCGCCCAACGTTCAAGGTGAGCGAGTCTCTTTCTTTTCGGCTGTTGGAGCCCTTCATGGTGAATCCAACACGGCTAATCTTAGTTGGGGACTGGAATGCCATCCTAACCCCCAAATGGGATAGAGGGAGGGGCGCTAGCGGGTGGAGTGGTGATCGCAGCCTGGTCGATCTGATCGGCGAATTTGGTCTCGTCGATAGATACCGGGTCGATCATCCGGATGGGAGCATGTGGACGTGGACGCATAGTTGGCCTTCTACCCGGGTATCAGCGTACCTGGATAGGATGTTAGTGAGAGAAGCCGACATAGACTTCTTAGAATGTCCAACGTTCCACTGGCTAGGCTACTCGGACCACAAACTCGTTTGTGCCCGGGTGGCGTTAGAATTTAGGCCTAGAATGGCTGGTTACTGGAAGTTCAATCAGTCCTTACTGGACAGGCGGGACTTTCGTGACCAGCTGACTAGAGTAGTTCAGCGGGCGTTAATTGGGCGGTCATTGGGGGTAAGTGGTGGAGCTGGCCTTAAGGATAGCATTGGGTCTTTCATACCATGCAGCCAACAGCTCAACCCTAGATAAGGCTGCGAAGGCAAAGACACTTAGAGCTAATTTCGCCCGGGCGGAGGCTGGTGGGGATCCCCTAGAGATAGCCTTAGCCAGGGAGCCTACAGCCTTAACGAGCGCTACATGGGTCAGGTAATTAGGGCTAAGTTAAGCAAGATGTCTTCCGAAGCTGTGAACATGGGCGCGGAACTGCGCAAGGAAGAAATTCGCCGTGCCGGCGACCGGTACATTCGAGAGGTGCGCGACCCGGAGGGACATCTCCTAAGGTCCACTGACGACATGTGCAGGAGCTTTCCGGCAGCATTTCGAACACCGCTTCACCAAGGAACCTGGTCTTCCGCGACGAGGAGTTTCGCAGCTATTTGGCTGACTTTCCCCGGCTTTTGCCGGCTGAAGCGGCTAGCTGTGAAGGAGATTACGGAGGACGAAATCTACGTGGCCTTGAAGAAGGTCGGCAAGGGCAAGTCGCCGGGTTTGGATGGTTTGCCCTATGAATTGTACTTGAGGATGTCGCACCTTTTTGTCCCGATCTTGGCTGTCGTGTTCAACCACTGGTTTCGGCAGGGGTCCATCCCCAGTCGGATCACCAGGGGCGTGATCACGCTGTTGAAAAAGGGCAAGAAGGTTGGGAGGAATTAGACGATTACAGGCCCATAACTCTGCTAAACACAGAGTTAAAGATTCTAGCCAAGATCCTGACGAATCGCTTGCAGCTAGTTGCCGAGTCTCTGTTGGAACCGGATCAGACTTGTTCTGTGAAGGGGAGAACAATTCAGAGCAACCTGCACTTGATTCGCACGATCGTGAGGTCGAAGACGACGATGAGGCCGCGCTGATCAATTTGGATCAGTCCAAGGCATTTGATAGGATTGACCATGGCTACCTGGCTGCTGTCCTGCAGGCCGCCGGATTCAAACCCGACTTCAGCCGCTGGATTAGCCTCCTGTATCGCTCCCCCCAGGCTGGTGCAGGTGAAGGCGGGAAGCTGTCGGGCGCTTTCGCGCTGTCTGGGTCGGTCCGACAGGGTTGTCCACTGTCGTCTCTCCTTTACGTCCTGGCGTTGGAGCCGCTACTTCGCCGGCTGGGGACAGAGACGCACAGTCCGGTCCTACGTGGAATCGCCGTCCCTGGTGGAGCTCGGAGAGCGGGGTTTCCGCGTACGCCGATGACGTAACGACCTTTGTGTCCTCCCGCAGGGACATAGAGCGGTACAACAGGCGCTTGTACGGTACGAGAAGGTGACAGGGGCCAGAATTAACTGCGACAAGTCATCCGGCTTGCGGTTAGGTGCCTGGAAGGTGTTTCCCTCCGGGGCCCTTCGGCTGGACGGACGGGCCGGTCAAGCTCCTCGGAGTTTGGTTCGGTCCGGACTTACAGCTGGAGAAAAACTGGTCAGAAGTACTGGCAAGGTCGGCGCGTCGGTCAAGATTTGGCGTCGACGGGGTCTCTCCGTGAAGGGCTTGGCGGAGGTGTGTAATACATACCTCTTTCCAAGATCCTTTACCGACTGTCAGTACTTCCCCTTTGCGATGATCATGAGAGAGCGCTCGAGCGTTTGCTATTCTCCTGCCTGTGGAGAGGACGCAAACACATGGTCAACAAAGGCCTGCTACCTCCGTCCGTGTCAAGGGGTCTGGGAATGCCACACTTGAGGAGCCACGTGCTCGCTTCGAGGTTGGCATTTCTCGGAGCGCGCGTTGGAGAATCGGTTGCTTGCGGGGGTAGTGAGGGACATGTTCCCTTGCGCCTTACCATCACCCCCCGACCCTTTGGCTGAACCGTCAGGCCTTGGGTGCGACCCGAAATTCCTGCTCGAATGTCTGGCGGCCTTACAGGCCATTCCACGGTCCAGTGACCTTTCACAGCCTAGGAAAATCTTCTATCGGGGATTAGTGGAGGGTGCCGTGAAGGATAAGCTGTGCAGTAAGCTCGGCATGTCCGGAGAGTGGAGTACCGCTCTCATTGGTCTTGGGCGCCGGGTGCGGATTGGCTCAGCAACTCTGAGTTCTCTCTCACCTGGCGATTGGCTCGGAATGGCTTGTCGCTCAATGACAGGCGTTTCGCAATGGGCCTGGCGGATTTGCCAGATTGTGAACGTTGCAACCTTGGAATCAAGGAGACGTCTGCGCACGCCTTCCCATTGTTCGCGCGTTCGCCCGTTGTGGGAACGTGTCGGCTTGTGGTGACTGCTCGTATCGCGCCGCGAGCTCACCGTGCTCATTGATCGCGCATACGCTGTGGACAATGTGTCGCCCCCGTATACTCTGGAGTGAAACGGATGGTGTTTCTGTCGCTACTGGCCACGGCTAGAATGGTGATTTGGATGACGCGTCTGGAGAGTCTTGCGGGGAGGCCGTCTTTCGGATCAGGATCTAATCCGATATTTTGAGCACCAGCTCAAAATGAAGATTAGAACTGAACGGAAACGACTGCACCCGACAGTCTTCGGTGAAAGGTGGATAAATGCAGCGAGCCTGGTTCGCGTGACCGGGGCTAGCCTTGATTTTCTCTTCTAGATCTGCTAGGCGCATCGGGGTGGATTCCGTTGGAACCCCTCCCGTGGTTTAGGTAAGATGTTCTTTTGTGTACCTAGTTAATGTGATGAATGTGTTGTCCTAGCCTGTTCCCGGCTCCGTTGCTTTTGTTATGATCCAGTTCGAGATTCCCACTGACCATTGTTATTTGTCCCGTTTTATTCTCGGCTGGGTCAGCCTTATATATTCTCCAGTCCAATTTATTTTGTACCCAGCTTCTCCATTCCCCTTAGAAAGGCGAGCTTGATTTTTGTCTCTACAGGCAGAATACAGTGGCCTCTTTAATTACGAGGGTGTGTTTGGGTCTTATTAACATGATATATGCATTTATTTGAATTGTTTTATGTTTTGGGAACTTTTTGTTTTCTTCATACCCCTGCCCATCATGACATTCCATTTCATGTAAAAAATTTTTAAAGTTATTTTTGCAAACTATTGTAAATATTCACAAATTTTTATATACACATTTGGGGCGTTTTGTAGGTCCTCGGTATGTTATTTTTGCGACATTTTTGGTGCATGATAAGTAAGAGTGGTGATGGACAAATTCTTGTAATTGAATGAGAACCATTGTAACGCATGTATGGGTCGTGTTTCTGATTAGCTAGGTATAGGATAGAGTACTGAAGACGCTTGAGTTTCTTCCCCTCCCAATTTTCGGCCTTGAGCCACAATTTGTATTTTTACAAATAAATAAAACCAACCCTTCCCCACCCGGGATTTTGTGTTGTTTTGTTGTGTTGTTTTGTAATAAGAAGCTCAAAGCGTAGCATTTGTTCCGCAGTGATATTTGCCATTTGCTTTTGTGTCTTGGGCAACTGTTTTCCAGCCCGAGTTTGTGCTCGGGCCAGCGTAAAAGTAGTGTTCTTCGGAACGCGAAACACCGGGAAGCAGTTGTCCGGTGTAAAACCACGTAGGAGGCATGGCCTCCGATGGGCCGGATAACAACACTCCTCTCACCATGGCGTCGGTGGGAGGCACGGAGGACTGGCGCTTACCGCCAGCTACACCAACACCCCCGCACCAGAAGCACCCGAAGCACCCGGATTACCTGGACTACCGAGACTACCGGCTACCGGCACGCCAGTATCTCCGGTTCCTCCACGTCGGCGGAAGTTGTGCAGCAGAAACCAGCAGCAGCGGTACCCACCAACATGGCATGGAAGGAGGGCACCATCCAGAAAGTACTCAAGGGCGCTGCGTACTACGAATCCCTCAAGGACAAGTACGCTGAGTACGTGAAGGGAGCGGAAATCCTCCCGATACCAGAGACGCTGAGCGAGATCGAGCAGGATCCTCCTACTGCTGACCAAGGACCTGAAAAGCCACAAACTCATCGGAGTCAGCAGGGACGCCATGAGGAGAACCATCAAAGCCCTCAAAATCAACGGCAAGATGGTGGCTAGGCGCAGCGCGCGCCACGTGGGACGTCCTGCTCAGCACCGCCGACGAGGCCAAAGAAGCAGCCCGGCACCACCATGCAGACCAAGACCCTGCCCCTGCTGGAAACCGAATACATGGGCACGCGCGAAACCAAGATCACCCTGCTGCGGGTGTCATGGACATCTCACCAGACCATGTCGGGGTTTTCTTCACTCAGTACGGCAGGGTCGAGGAAGTAAAGGCGCTCACCTCAAAACAGGGCTTCTTGACTGGCGACTTCATCCTGCGGGCGACGGTCTGTCGCGGATTGGCCAAAATCCCCAACATTATCAACTGCAGGGGAGAAGGATCTACGTCGTCGTGGAGGGCAGGAAGCCCTTCTGCTGGGTCTGCAGGAGACTCCAACCACGTGGCCAGAGGAGTGCCCACCAAGAACCCGGCACCAAAGACCCAACCTCCGCAGACGACCGCCGCCGCCGCCGCTACTACAGCAGAAAAGCCGGAAAAACCGGCACAACCCAAAAAACGGCCCGGCGGAGCAAAAGGAGGGAGAAATGGAAGACGGTTGGCAAGAGAGGAACCAAACCCAAGAGCCAACCGTCGGCGAAAAAACAACCCGCCAAAGCAGCAGCAGTGCCAGCGTCCCCTCCTGCGCCCTCTCCCAAGCCAAAGGAGTCGGCAACTCCTCCGGGAAGAGAGCAACGACACCCTCGCCAACCACAGGACGCCCTGCAGGCGAAAACCAAAACCCCCGACGGAGGAGCGGATGGAGGTCGGCTCAGCGGCACAACCTAAGAGCCTCTTCCCTAAAAAGAAACAGAGAGGAGGAAGAACAGCAGCAGCAACACAGCACCAAGATGCAGCGGAGGAGCAGAAGCAGCGACAGAAAAAAGACGCATGCAGCCGTCTCGCTACCCGGGTCTCCGGAGAGGCTAAAAGACACTTATGCCAAAAAGGCAAGCAGCCTCCCGTCTTCCCCCCTCAAAAAAATCAGCAAACATCTCCTTCCAGTCCCCGGTCTTCAAGCTGACCCCACTTACACCAAGGAAAACTCTCTCCCCCACTCCCACCCCTCCTACTAGCGTCCCAGCCCAGAAAGAAAAAAGACTCTCCTGGAGGGGCGAAGCCCTAATGAAAATAGACTCAAAGGACGTAGCTAGGGAGTGGAATGCACAAAGGCGTAAATTTTTGAAGCCACTCCTCAAGCTTTCCAAAGAGGTCAACGGCAAGTCATTCGAAGACCCTTTCAACTTCCCCGACGCCCCGGGGGGTAATTACCCTCATCAGGACTACAGGGGGCAAACTCCAAGTGTGGGATCACGTGGAGGCTGCCGGAAAACTTTATCCCAACATCGTCATGATGAGGAGTGGTACTCGAACTACGCAAAATGGCGAAAAATTGTGCAGGCCGACTCCCAGTTTTATTCCCCACCCTCGTTATATAGGGTAGTAAAACTAACATACCCAACGGACGTTGGCGGCATTGTCCATGACGGATGGGTTACGTCCGATGTAGGAACTGGTTCCCCTTGGACAGTCCGTCGGGGTCCTTTCCCCAATGATTTTTACCCGGTATGCGCTCGTGTTTAAGTGTTTTCTCTTTTTCAGATCTACTAGATGTCTATCAAGATAGCCAGCTTGAATGCGAGGGGCTTGAGGGATCGGGGGTATGCGTCGTGTTCGTTTCTGTGACCTCCTGTCCTTCGGCGTGGATGTCGCCGCGATCCAAGAGACCCACTTTGTTTGCGAAGTCGACTCGTGTGTGCTGTCCAACGACTTTGTCGTTCATTCAGCATACGGGAGCCGGCATGCCAGAGGAGTTTCTTTTGCTGGTCAAGCGTACCCTGGACGCGAGGATCGACCTTGTCCATGTCGTTGAGGGCCGCCGCCTATCGTGGCCGATATTGCAGTGAAAAGCAAGACGTTCCGGCTGATTGGTGGTTTACGCGCCCAACGTCTGCGAGCGAGGCCTCTTCTTTCGGCTGTTGGAGCCCTTCATGGTGAATCCAACACGGCTAATTCCAGTTGGGGACTGAATGCCATCCTAACCCCCGTATCGGATAGAGGAGGGGCGCTAGCGGGTGGAGTGGTGATCGTAGCCTGGTCGATCTGATCGGTGAATTTGGTCTCGTCGATAGATACCGGTCGATCATCCGATATATGGACGTGGACGCATAGTTGGCCTTCTACCCGGGTATCAGCGTACCTGGATAGATGTTAGTGAGAGAAGCCGACATAGACTTCTTAGAATGTCCAACGTTCCACTGGCTAGGCTACTCGGACCACAAACTCTCGTTTGTGCCCGGGTGGCGTTAGAATTTAGGGCCTAGAATGGTTGTTACTGGAAGTTCGAATTAGTCCTTACTGGACAGGCGGGACTCGTGACCAGCTGACTAGAGAAGTTCAGCGGGCGTTAATTGGGCGAGTCATTGGGAGTAAGTGGTGGGCTAGCCTTAAGATATTAGGTCTTTCGCCACCCAATACAGCCAACGGCTCAACCCAGATAAGGCTGCGAAGGCAAAGACACTTAGAGCTAATTTCGCCCGGGCGGAGGCTGGTGGGGGATCCCCTAGAGATAGCCTTTAGCCAGGAGGCCCCGGCAGCGCCCGACTAACGAGCGCTACATGGGTCAGGTAATTAGTAGCTAAGTTAAGCAAGATGTCTTCCAAGCTGAACATGGGCGCGGAACGCAAGGAAGAAATTTGCCGTGCCGGCGACCGGTACATTCGAGAGGTGCGCGACCTCGAGGACATCAAGGTCCACTGACGACATGTGCGAGGCTTTCCGGCAGCATTTCGAACACCGCTTTACCAAGGAACCTGGTCTCCGCGACGAGGAGTTTCGCAGCTATTTGGCTGACTTTCCCCGGCTTTTGCCGGCTGAAGCGGCTAGCTGCGAAGGAGATTACGGAGGACGAAATCTACGTGCCTTGAAGAAGGTCGGCAGATGCAAGTCGCCAGGTTTGGATGGTTTGCCCTATGAATTGTACTTGAGGATGTCGCACCTTTTTGTCCCGATCTTGGCTGTCGTGTTCAACCACTGGTTTCGGCAGGGGTCCATCCCCGGTCGGATCACCAGTGATCACGCCGTTGAGAAAGGGGCAAGAAGGTTGGGGAGGGAATTAGACGATTACGGGCCCATAACTCTGCTAAACACAGAGTTAAAGATTCTGGCCAAGATCCCGACGAATCGCTTGCAGCTAGTTGCCGAGTCTCTGTTGGAACCGGATCAGACTTGTTCTGTGAAGGGGAGAACAATTCAGAGCAACCTGCACTTGATTCGCACGATCGTAGAGGGTGTAGAAGACGACGATGAGGCCGCGCTGATCAATTTGGATCAGTCCAAGGCATTTGATAGGATTGACCATGGCTACCTGGCTGCTGTCCTGCAGGCCGCCGGATTCAAACCCGACTTCAGCCGCTGGATTAGCCTCCTGTATCGCTCCCCCAGGCTGTGGTGCAGGTGAACGGGAAGCTGTCGGGCGCTTTCGCGCTGTCTAGGTCGGTCCGACAGGGTTGTCCACTGTCGTCTCTCCTTTACGTCCTGGCGTTGGAGCCGCTACTTCGCCGGCTAAGGACGACGCACAGTCCGGTCCTACGTGGAATCGCCGTCCCTGGTGGAGCTCGAGCCAGGGTTTCCGCGTACGCCGATGACGTAACGACCTGTGTCCTCCCGCAGGGACATAGAGGCGGTACAACAGGCGCTTGTACGGTACGAGAAGGCACAGGGGCCAGAATTAACTGCGACAAGTCATCCGGCTTGCGGTTAGGTGCCTGGAAGGGTGTTTCCTCCTGGGGCCCTTCGGCTGGACGACGGCCGGTCAAGCTCCTCGGAGTTTGGTTCGGTCCGGACTTACAGCTGGAGAAAAAACTGGTCAGAAGTACTGGCGGTCGGCGCGTTTGTCAAGATTTTGGCGTCGACGGGGTCTCTCCGTGAAGGGCTTGGCGGAGGTGTAACACATACCTTTCCTACGATCCTTTACCGACTGTCAGTACTTCCTTTGCGATGATCATGAGAAGGCGCCTGCTGCTGCTGTCTTCTCCGCCTGTGGCGAGGACGCAAACACATGGTCAGCAAAGGAGCCTGCTACCTCCGTCCGTGTCAAGGGGGTCTGGGAATGCCTCACTTGAGGAGCCACGTGCTCGCTTCGAGGTTGGCATTTCTCAGGCGCGCGTTGGAGGAAGATCGGTTGCTTGCGGGGGTAGTGAGGGACATGTTCCCTTGCCTTACCATCACCCCCCCGACCCTTTGGCTGACCGTCAGGCCTTGGGTGCGACCGAAATTCCTGCTCGAATGTCTGGCGGCCTTACAGGCCATTCCACGGTCCAGTGACCTTTCACAGCCTAGGAAAATCTTCTATCGGGGATTAGTGGAGGGTGCCGTGAAGGATAAGCTGTGCAGTAAGCTCGGCATGTCGAGAGTGGAGTACCGCTCTCATTGGTCTTGGGCGCCGGGTGCGGATTGGCTCAGCAACTCTGAGTTCTCTCTCACCTGGCGATTGGCTCGGAATGGCTTGTCGCTCAATGACAGGCGTTTCGCAATGGGCCTGGCGGATTTGCCAGATTGTGAACGTTGCAACCTTGGAATCAAGGAGACGTCTGCGCACGCCTTCTTCCATTGTTCGCGCGTTCGCCCGTTGTGGGAGCATGTCGGCGAGTTGACTGCTCGTATCGCGCCGCGAGAGCTCGTGCTCATTGATCGCGCATACGCTGTGGACAATGTGTCGCCCCCGTACTCTGGAGTGAAACGGATGGTGTTTCTGTCGCTACTGGCCACGGCTAGAATGGTGATTTGGATGACGCGTCTGGAGGAAGTCTTGCGGGGAGGCCGTCTTTCGGATCAGGATCTAATCCGATATTTTGAGCACCAGCTCAAAATGAAGATTAGAACTGAACGGAAACGACTGCACCCGACAGTCTTCGGTGAAAGGTGGATAAATGCAGCGAGCCTGGTTCGCGTGACCGGGGCTAGCCTTGATTTTCTCTTCTAGATTTGCTAGGCGCATCGGGGTGGATTCCGTTGGAACCCCTCCCGTGGTTTAGGTAAGATGTTCTTTTGTGTACCTAGTTAATGTGAGTGAATGTATTTGTCCTAGCCTGTTCCCGGCTCCATTGCTTTTGTTATGATCCAGTTCGAGATTCACACTGACCATTGTTATTTTGTCCCGTTTTATTCTCGGCTGGGTCAGCCTTATATATTCTCAGTCCAATTTATTTTGTACCCAGCTTCTCCATTCCCCTTAGAAAGAGAGCGGCTTGATTTTGTCTCTACAGGCAGAATACAGTGGCCTCTTTAATTACGAGGGTGTGTTTGGGTCTTATTAACATGATGTATATGCATTTATTTGAATTGTTTTATGTTTTGGGAACTTTTTGTTTTCTTCATACCCCTGCCCATCATGACATTCCATTTCATGTAAAAAATTTTAAAGTTATTTTTGCAAACTATTGTAAATATTCACAAATTTTTATATACACATTTGGGGCGTTTTGTAGGTCCTCGGTATGTTATTTTTGCGACATTTTTGGTGCATGATAAGTAAGAGTGGTGATGGACAAATTCTTATGGTGAATGAGAACCATTGTAACGCATGTATGGGTCGTGATTCTGATTAGCTAGGTATAGGATAGAGTACTGAAGACCAACCCGAGTTTTTCTTCCCCCTCCCAATTTTCGGCCTTGAGCCACAATTTGTATTTTTACAAATAAATAAAACCAACCCTTCCCCACCCGGGATTTTGTGTTGTTTTGTTGTGTTGTTTTGTAATAAGAAGCTCAAAGCGTAGCATTTGTTCCGCAGTGATATTTGCCATTGCTTTGTGTCTTGGCCAACTGTTTTCCAGCCCGAGTTTATTGCTCGGGCCAGCGTAAAAGTAGTGTTCTTCGGAACGCGAAACACCGGGAAGCAGTTGTCCGGTGTAAGGCCACGTAGGAGGCATGGCCTCCGATGGGCCGGATAACAACACTCCTCTCACCATGGCGTCGGTGGGAGGCACGGAGGGGGACTGGCGCTTACCGCCAGCTACACCAACACCCCCCGCACCAGAAGCACCCGAAGCACCCGGATTACCTGGACTACCGAGACTACCGGCACTACCGGCGGCACCAGTATCTCCAGTTCCCTCCACGTCGGCGGAAGTTGTGCAGCAGAAACCAGCAGCAGCGGTACCCACCAACATGGCATGGAAGGAGGGCACCATCCAGAAAGTACTCAAGGGCGCTGCGTACTACGAATCCCTCAAGGACAAGTACGCTGAGTACGTGAAGGGAGCGGAAATCCTCCCGATACCAGAGACGCTGAGTGAGATCGAGCCCAGGATCCTCTCCCTGCTGACCAAGGACCTGAAAAGCCACAAACTCATCGGAGTCAGCAGGGACGCCATAGAGGAGGCCATCAAAGCCCTCAAAATCAACGGCAAGATGGTGGCTAGGCGCAGCTACGCCACGTGGGACGTCCTGCTCAGCACCGCCGACGAGGCCAAAAAACTGGCCGGCACCACCATGCAGACCAAGACCCTGCTACTGGAAACTGAGTACATGGGCACGCGCAGAACCAAGATCACCCTGCACGGAGTGCCATGGACATCTCACCAGACCATGTCGGCGTTTTCTTCACTCAGTACGGCAGGGTCGAGGAAGTAAAGGCGCTCACCTCAAAGCAGGGCTTCTTGACTGGCGACTTCATCCTGCAGGCGACGGTCGCTCGCGAAAAGTTGGCCAAAATCCCCAACATTATCAACTGCAGGGGGAGAAGGATCTACGTCGTCGTGGAGGGCAGGAAGCCCTTCTGCTGGGTCTGCGGAGACTCCAACCACGTGGCCAGAGAGTGCCCCACCAAGAACCCGGCACCCAAGGCCCAACCTCCGCAGACGACCGCCGCCGCCGCCGCTACTACAGCAGAAAAGCCGGAAAAACCGGCACAACCAAAAAACGGCCCGGCGGAGCAGAAGGAGGGAGAATGGAAGACGGTTGGCAAGAGAGGAACCAAACCCAAGAGCCAACCGTCGGCGGAAAAGCAACCCGCCAAAGCAGCAGCAGTGCCAGCGTCCCCTCCTGCGCCCTCTCCCAAGCCAAAGGAGTCGGCAACTCCTCCCAGGAAGAAGGCGACGACACCCTCGCCAACCAAACAGGACGCCCTGCAGGCGAAACCCAAAAAACCCCCGACGGAGGAGCGGATGGAGGTCGGCTCAGCGGCACAACCAAGAGCCTCTTCCCTGAAAAGAAACAGAGAGGAGGAAGAACAGCAGCAGCAACACAGCACCAAAATGCAGCGGAGGAGCAGAAGCAGCGACAGAAAGACGCATGCAGCCGTCTCGCTACCCGGGTCTCCGGAGAGGCCAAAAGACACTTATGCCAAAAAGGCAAGCAGCCTCCCGTCTTCCCCCCTCAAAAAAATCAGCAAACATCTCTCCTTTTCCCAGTCCCCGGCCTTCAAGCTGACCCCACTTACACCAAGGAAAACTCTCCCCCACTCCCACCCCTCTCCTACTACGTCCCAGCCCAGAAAGAAAAGACTCTCCCGAGTGGGCGAAGCCCTAATGAAAATAGACTCAAAGGACGTAGCTAGGGAGTGGAATGCACAAAAAGTGTGCACTTTTGAAGCCACTCCTCAAGCTCAAAGAGGTCAACGGCAAGTCGTCCGAAGACCCTTTCAACTTCCCCGACGCCCCGGGGGTAATTACCCTCATCAGGACTAATAGGCAACCTAAAAGTGTGGGATCACGTGGAGGCTGCTGAAAAACTTTATCCCAAATATCACATGATGAGGAGTATACCTCCTGAACTACGCAAAATGGCGAAAAATTGTGCAGGCCGACTCCCAGTTTTACTCCACCTCGTTATATAGGGTAGTAAAACTAACATACCCAACGGACGTTGGCGGCATTGTCCATGACGGACGGGTTACGTCCGATGTAGGAACTGGTTCCCTTGGACAGTCCGTCGGGGTCCTTTCCCCCGAAGGATTTTTACCCGGTATGCGCTCGTGTTTAAGTGTTTTCTCTTTTCAGATCTACTAGATGTCTATCAAGATAGCCAGCTTGAATGCGAGGGGCTTGAGGGATCGGGGTAAGGCGGCTCGCCTGCTTCGTGACCTCCTGTCCTTCGGCGTGGATGTCGCCGCGATCCAAGAGACCCACTTTGTTTGCGAAGTCGACCGTGTGTGCTGTCCAACGACTTTGTCGTCTATTCAGCAGCATACGGGAGCCGGCATGCCAGAGGAGTTTTTGCTGGTCAAGCGTACCCTGGACGCGAGGATCGACCTTGTCCATGTCGGTGCCGAGGGCCGGCTCATCGTGGCCGATATTGCAGTGAAAAGCAAGAATATCGTTCCGGCTGATTGCGGTTTACGCGCCCAACGTTCAAGGTGAGCGGAGTTCTTTCTTTCGGCTGTTGAGCCCCCTTCATGGTGAATCCAACACGGCTAATCTTAGTTGGGGACTGAATGCCATCCTAACCCCGCAAATGGGATAGAGGAGGCGCTAGCGGGTGGAGTGGTGATCGCAGCCTGGTCGATCTGATCGGCGAATTTGTCCGTTTGATAGATACCGGGTCGATCATCCGGATGGGAGCATGTGGACGTGGACGCATAGTTGGCCTTCTACCCGGGTATCAGCGTACCTGGATAGGATGTTAGAGAAGTCGACAGACTTCTTAGAATGTCCAACGTTCCACTGGCTAGAAGGGCCGGACCACAAACTCGTTTGTGCCCGGGTGGCGTTGGAATTTAGGCCTAGAATGGCTGGAGAAGTTACTTTGAAGTTCAATCAGTCCTTACTGACAGGCGGGACTTTCTGTGACCAGCTGACTAGAGTAGTTCAGCGGGCATTAATTGGGCGAGTCATTGGGAGTAAGTGGTGGGCTAGCCTTATGATAGCATTAGGTCTTTCGCCACCCAATACAGCCAACGGTCCTAGATAAGGCTGCGAAGGAAAAGACACTTAGAGCTAATTTCCCGCTCGGGCGGAGGCTGGTGGGGATCCTCGAGATAGCCTTAGCCAGGGGAGGCTCTGCAGCGCCCGACTAACGAGCGCTACATGGGTCAGGTAATTAGGGCTAAGTTAAGCAAGATGTCTTCCGAAGCTGTGAACATGGGCGCGGAACTGCGCAAGGAAGAAATTCGCCGTGCCGGCGACCGGTACATTCGAGAGGTGCGCGACCCGGAGGGACATCTCCTAAGGTCCACTGACGACATGTGCGAGGCTTTCCGGCAGCATTTCTGAACACCGCTTTACCAAGGAACCTGGTCCTGGCGACGAGAAAGCCGCAGCTATTTGGCTGACTTTCCTCGGCTTTTGCCGGCTGAAGCGGTTGCTGGTTGCGAAGGGGAGATTACGGAGGACGAAATCTACGTGGCCTTGAAGAAGGTCGGCAGAGGCAAGTCGCCAGGTTTGGATGGTTTGCCCTATGAATTGTACTTGAGGATGTCGCACCTTTTTGTCCCGATCTTGGCTGTCGTGTTCAACCACTGGTTTCGGCAGGGGTCCATCCCCGGTCGGATCACCAGGGGCGTGATCACGCTGTTGAGAAAAGGCAAGAAGGTTGGGAGGGAATTAGACGATTACAGGCCCATAACTCTGCTAAACACAGAGTTAAAGATTCTGGCTACATCCTGACGAATCGCTTGCAGCTAGTTGCCGAGCCCCTGGTTGGAACCGGATCAGACTTGTTCTGTGAAGGTGAGAACAATTCAGAGCAACCTGCACTGATTCGCACGATCGTAGGAGGTAGAAGACGACGATGAGGCCGCGCTGATCAATTTGGATCAGTCCAAGGCATTTGATAGGATTGACCATGGCTACCTGGCTGCTGTCCTGCAGGCCGCCGGATTCAAACCCGACTTCAGCCGCTGGATTAGCCTCTGTATCGCTCCCCCCAGGCTGTGGTGCAGGTGAACGGGAAGCTGTCGGGCGCTTTCGCGCTGTCGAGTAGTCGGTCCGACAGGGTTGTCCACTGTCGTCTCTCCTTTACGTCCTGGCGTTGGAGCCGCTACTTCGCCGGCTAAGGGACGAGACGCACAGTCCGGTCCTACGTGGAAACGCCGTCCCTGGTGGAGCTCGAGCCAGGGTTTCCGCGTACGCCGACGACGCCGTAACGACCTTAGGCCCTCCCCGCAGGGACATAGAGGCGGTACAACAGGCGCTTGTATGTACGGAGAAGGTGACAGGGGCCAGAATTAACTGCGACAAGTCATCCGGCTTGCGGTTAGGTGCCTGGAAGGGTGTTTCCCTCCCGGGGCCCTTCGGCTGGACGGACGGGCCGGTCAAGCTCCTCGGAGTTTGGTTCGGTCCGGACTTACAGCTGGAGAAAAACTGGTCAGAAGTACTGGCAAAGGTCGGCGTCGGTCAAGATTTGGCGTCGACGGGGTCTCTCCGTGAAGGGCTTGGCGGAGGTGTGTAACACATACCTCTTTTCCCATGATCCTTTACCGACTGTCGCGTACTTTGCGATGATCACAGAAGGCGCTCGAGCGTTTGCTATTCTCCTGCCTGTGGAGAGGACGCAAACACATGGTCAGCAAAGGAGCCTGCTACCTCCGTCCGTGTCAAGGGGTCTGGGAATGCCACACTTGAGGAGCCACGTGCTCGCTTCGAGGTTGGCATTTCTCAGGCGCGCGTTGGAGGAAGATCGGTTGCTGCGGGGGTAGTGAGGGACATGTTCCCTTGCCTTACCATCACCCCCTAACTCCTTGGCTGACCGTCAGGCCTTGGGTGCGACCGAAATTCCTGCTCGAATGTCTGGCGGCCTTACAGGCCATTCCACGGTCCAGTGACTCACAGCCTAGGAAATCTCCTATCGGGGATTAGTGGAGGGTGCCGTGAAGGATAGCTGTGCAGTAAGTCGGCATGTCGAGAGTGGAGTACCGCTCTCATTGGTCTTGGCGCCGGGTGCGGATTGGCTCAGCAACTCTGAGTTCTCTCTCACCTGGCGATTGGCTCGGAATGGCTTGTCGCTCAATGACAGGCGTTTCGCAATGGGCCTGGCGGATTTGCCAGATTGTGAACGTTGCAACCTTGGAATCAAGGAGACGTCTGCGCACGCCTTCTTCCATTGTTCGCGCGTTCGCCCGTTGTGGGAGCATGTCGGCGAGTTGACCGCTCGTATCGCGCTGCGAGAGCTCGTGCTCATTGATCGCGCATACGCTGTGGACAATGTGTCGCCCCCGTACTCTGGAGTGAAACGGATGGTGTTTCTGTCGCTACTGGCCACGGCTAGAATGGTGATTTGGATGACGCGTCTGGAGGAAGTCTTGCGGGGAGGCCGTCTTTCGGGATCAGGATCGATCCGGTATTTTCGAGCACCAGCCTGGCACGAAGATTAGAACTGAACGGAAACGACTGCACCCGACAGTCTTCGGTGAAAGGTGGATAAATGCAGCGAGCCTGGTTCGCGTGACCGGGGCTAGCCTTGATTTTCTCTTCTAGATCTGCTAGGGCATCGGGGTGGATTCCGTTGGAACCCCTCCCGTGGTTTAGGTAAGATGTTCTTTTTGTGTACCTAGTTAATGTGAGTGAATGTATTTGTCCTAGCCTGTTCCCGGCTCCATTGCTTTTGTTATGATCCGTTTCGAGATTCCCACTGACCTCATTGTTATTTTGTCCCGTTTTATTCTCGGCTGGGTCAGCCTTATATATTCTCCAGTCCAATTTATTTTGTACCCAGCTTCTCCAATTCCCCTTAGAAAGAGAGCGGCTTGATTTTGTCTCTACAGGCAGAATACAGTGGCCTCTTTAATTACGAGGGTGTGTTTGGGTCTTATTAACATGATGTATATGCATTTATTTGAATTGTTTTATGTTTTGGGAACTTTTTTGTTTTCTTCATACCCCTGCCCACTCTTCTATGACATTCCATTTCATGTAAAATATTTTTAAAGTTATTTTTGCAAACTATTGTAAATATTCACAAATTTTTATATACACATTTGGGGCGTTTTGTAGGGCCTCGGTATGTTATTTTTGCGACATTTTTGGTAGATAAGAGTGGTGATGGACAAATTCTTATGGTGAATGAGAACCATTGTAACGCATGTATGGGTCGTGATTCTGATTAGCTAGGTATAGGATAGAGTACTGAAGACCAACCCGAGTTTTTCTTCCCCCTCCCAATTTTCGGCCTTGAGCCACAATTTGTATTTTTACAAATAAATAAAACCAACCCTTTCCCCACCCGGGATTTTGTGTTGTTTTGTTGTGTTGTTTTGTAATAAGAAGCTCAAAGCGTAGCATTTGTTCCGCAGTGATATTTGCCATTGCTTTGTGTCTTGGGCACCGTTTTCCAGCCCGAGTTTATTGCTCGGGCCAGCGTAAAAGTAGTGTTCTTCGGAACGCGAAACACCGGGGAAGCAGTTGTCCGGTGTAAGGCCACGTAGGAGCGCAGCGTCTTCGATGGGCCGGATAACAACACTCCTCTCACCATGGCGTCGGTGGGAGGCACGGGAGGGGGACTGGCGCTTACCGCCAGCTACACCAACACCCCGCACCAGAAGCACCCGAAGCACCCGGATTACCTGACTACCAAGACTACCGCAATTACCGGCGGCACCAGTATCTCCAGTTCCTCCACGTCGGCGGAAGTTGTGCAGCAGAAACCAGCAGCAGCGGTACCCACCAACATGGCATGGAAGGAGGGCACCATCCAGAAAGTACTCAAGGGCGCTGCGTACTACGAATCCCTCAAGGACAAGTACGCTGAGTACGTGAAGGGAGCGGAAATCCTCCCGATACCAGAGACGCTGAGCGAGATCGAGCCCAGGATCCTCTCCTGCTGACCAAGGACCTGAAAAGCACAAACTCATCGGAGTCAGCAGGGACGCCATAGAGGAGGCCATCAAAGCCCTCAAAATCAAACGGCAAGATGGTGGCGAGGGCGCAGCTACGCCACGTGGGACGTCCTGCTCAGCACCGCCGACGAGGCCAAAACCGCCGGCACCACCACAGACCAAGACCCTGCTACTGGAACCGAGTACATGGGCACGCGCAGAACCAAGATCACCCTGCACGGAGTGCCCATGGACATCTCACCAGACCATGTCGGCGTTTTCTTCACTCAGTACGGCAGGGTCGAGGAAGTAAAGGCGCTCACCCCAAAGCAGGGCTTCTTGACTGGCGACTTCATCCTGCAGGCGACGGTCGCTCGCGAAAAGTTGGCCAAAATCCCCAACATTATCAACTGCAGGGGGAGAAGGATCTACGTCGGTCGTGGAGGGCAGGAAGCCTTCCTGCTGGGTCTGCGGAGACTCCAACCACGTGGCCAGGAGTGCCCCACCAAGAACCCGGCACCCAAGACCCAACCTCCGTAGACGACCGCCGCCGCCGCCGCTACTACAGAAAAGCCGGAAAAACCGGCACAACCAAAAACGGCCCGGCGGAGCAAAAGGAGGAGAATGGAAGACGGTTGGCAAGAGAGGAACCAAACCCAAGAGCCAACCGTCGGCGGAAAAGCAACCCGCCAAAGCAGCAGCAGTGCCAGCGTCCCCTCCTGCGCCCTCTCCCAAACCAAAGGAGTCGGCAACTCCTCCCAGGAAGAAGGCGACGACACCTCGCCAACCAAAACAGGACGCCCTGCAGGCGAAACCCAAAAACCCCTGACGGAGGAGCGGATGGAGGTCGGCTCAGCGGCACAACCAAGAGCCTCTTCCCGAAAAGAAACAGAGAGGAGGGAAGAACAGCAGCAGCAACACAGCACCAAAATGCAGCGGAGGAGCAGAAGCAGCGACAGAAAGACGCATGCAGCCGTCTCGCTACTCCGGTCTCCGGAGAGGCCAAAAGACACTTATGCCAAAAAGGCAAGCAGCCTCCCGTCTTCCCCCCTCAAAAAATCAGCAAACATCTCTCCTTTTCCCAGTCCCCGGTCTTCAAGCTGACCCCACTTACACCAAGGAAAATCCCCCCCCACTCCCACCCCCTTCTCCTACAACGTCTCCAGCCCAGAAAGAAAAGATCTCCCGGAGGGGCGAAGCCCTAATGAAAATAGACTCGAAGGACGTAGCTAGGGAGTGGGAATGCACAGCGTGCACTTTGAAGCCACTCTCAAGCTCAAAGAGGTCAACGGCAAGTCGTCCGAAGACCCTTTCAACTTCCCCGACGCCCCGGGGGTAATTACCCTCATCAGGACTACAGGGGGCAACCTAAAAGTGTGGGACCACGTGGAGGCTGCCGAAAAACTTTATCCCAACATCGTCATGATGAGTGGTACTTGCTCCTGAACTACGCAAAATGAAAAATTGTTGGAGCCGAACTCTCCCAGTTTTACTCCACCTCGTTATATGAGGTAGTAAACTAACATACCCAACAGACGTTAGCGGCATTGTCCATGACGGACGGAGGTTACGTCGATGTGGGAACTGGTTCCCGCCGAGACAGTCCGTCAAGATTATTTCCCCCAATGATTTTTACCCGGTATGCGCTCGTGTTTAAGTGTTTTCTCTTTTCAGATCTACTAGATGTCTATCAAGATAGCCAGCTTGAATGCGAGGGCTTGAGGATCGGGGTAAGGCAGCTCGCCTGCTTCGTGACCTCCTGTCCTTCGGCGTGGATGTCGCCGCGATCCAAGAGACCCACTTTGTTTGTGAAGTCGACTCGTGTGTGCTGTCCAACGACTTTGTCGTCTATTCAGCATACGGGAGCCGGCATGCCAGAGGAGTTTCTTTGCTGGTCAAGCGTACCCTGGACGCGAGGATCGACCTTGTCCATGTCGGTGCCGAGGGCCGGCTCATCGTGGCCGATATTGCAGTGAAAAGCAAGACGTTCCGGCTGATTGCGGTTTACGCGCCCAACGTTCAAGGTGAGCGAGTCTCTTTCTTTCGGCTGTTGGAGCCTTCATGGTGAATCCAACGGCTAATCTTAATTGGGGACTGGAATGCCATCCTAACTTTAAATGGGATAGAGAGGGGCGCTAGCGGGTAAGGTGGTGATCGCAGCCTGGTCGATCTGATCGACGAATTTGGTCTCGTCGATAGATACCGGGTCGATCATCCGGATGGGAGCATGTGGACGTGGACGCATAGTTATTCTACCCGGGTATCAGCGTACCTGGATAGGATGTTAGTGAGAGAAGCCGACATAGACTTCTTAGAATGTCCAACGTTCCACTGGCTAGGCTACTCGGACCTAGCGTCGTTTGTGCCCGGGTGGCGTTAAATTTAGGCCTAGAATGGCTGGTTGCACGGAAGTTCAATCAGTCCTTACTGGACAGGCGGGACTTTCGTGACCAGCTGATAGATAGTTCAGCGGGCGTTAATTGGGCAGTCATTGGGAGTAAGTGGTGGGCTAGCCTTAAGGATAGCATTAGGTCTTTCGCCACCCAATACAGCCAACGGCTCAACCTAGATAAGGCTGCGAGGCAAAGACACTTAGAGCTAATTTCGCCCGGGCGGAGGCTGGTGGGGATCCCTAGAGATAGCCTTAGCCAGGGAGGCTACTGCAGCGCCCCGACTAACGAGCGCTACATGGGTCAGGTGGTGGGGCTAAGTTAAGCAAGATGTCTTCCGAAGCTGTGAACATGGGCGCGGAACTGCGCAAGGAAGAAATTCGCCGT
>JBBBDQ010009648.1:0-47543 GCA_037127315.1 Ascarosepion bandense
GCCAGCGACCGGTACATTCGAGAGGTGCGCGACCCGGAGGGACATCTCCTACTGACGACATGTGCGAGCTTTCCGGCAGCATTTCGAACACCGCTTTACCGAACCTGGTCTCCGCGACGAGGAGTTTCGCGGCGGCCCCGGCTGACTTTCCCCGGCTTTTGCCGGCTGAAGCGGCTAGCTGTGAAGGGGAGATTACGGAGGACGAAATCTGCGTGGCCTTGAAGAAAGGTCGGCAGGCAGTCGCCAGGTTTGGATGGTTTGCCCTATGAATTGTACTTGAGGATGTCGCACCTTTTTGTCGATCTTGGCCTCGTGTTCAACCACTGGTTTCGGCAGGGGTCCATCCCCGGTCGGATCACAGAGGGCGTGATCACGCTGTTGAAAGGGCAAGAAGGTTGGGGAGGGAATTAGACGATTACAGGCCCATAACTCTGCTAAACACAGAGTTAAAGATTCTGGCCAAGATCCTGACGAATCGCTTGCAGCTAGTTGCCGAGTCTCTGTTGGAACCGGATCAGACTTGTTCTGTGAAGGGGAGAACAATTCAAACAACCTGCACTTGATTCGCACGATCGTAGAGGGTGTAGAAGACGACGATGAGGCCGCGCTGATCAATTTGGATCAGTCCAAGGCATTTGATAGGATTGACCATGGCTACCTGGCTGCTGTCCTGCAGGCCGCCGGATTCAAGCCGACTTCAGCCGCTGGATTAGCCTCCTGTCACTCCCCAGGCTGTGGTGCAGGTGAACGAGAAGCGTCAGGCGCTTTCGCGCTGTCTGAGTCGGTCCGACGAGTTGTCCACTGTCGTCTCTCCTTTACGTCCTGGCGTTGGAGCCGCTACTTCGCCGGCTAAGGGACGAGACGCACAGTCCGGTCCTACGTGGAATCGCCGTCCCTGGTGGAGCTCGAGCCGGGGTTTCCGCGTACGCCGATGACGTAACGACCTTTGTGTCTCCCGCAGGGGACCTTAGAGCAGTACAACAGGCGCTTGTACGGTGAGAAGGTGACAGGGGCAGAATTAACTGCGACAAGTCATCCGGCTTGCGGTTAGGTGCCTGGAAGGGTGTTTCCCTCCGGAGCCCTTCGGCTGGACGGACGGGCCGGTCAAGCTCCTCGGAGTTTGGTTCGGTCCGGACTTACAGCTGGAGAAAAACTGGTCAGAAGTACTGGCAAAGGTCGGCGCGTCGGTCAAGATTTGGCGTCGACGGGGTCTCTCCGTGAAGGGGCTTGGCGGAGGTGTGTAACACATACCTCTTTCCCATGATCCTTTACCGACTGTCAATGCTTCCCCTTTGCGATGATCATGAGAAGGCGCTCGAGCGTTTGCTATTCTCCTGCCTGTGGAGAGGACGCAAACCCGCATGGTCAACAAAGGGGCCTGCCTCCGTCCGTGTCAAGGGGGTCTGGGAATGCCACACTTGAGGAGCCGTGCTCGCTTCGAGGTTGGCATTTCTCGGGCGCGCGTTGGAGGAAGATCGGTTGCTTGCGGGGGTAGTGAGGGACATGTTCCCTTGCCTTACCATCACCCCCGACCCTTTGGCTGACCGTCAGGCCTTAGGTGCGACCGAAATTCCTGCTCGAATGTCTGGCGGCCTTACGAGCCATTCCACGGTCCAGTGACCTTTCACAGCCTAGGAAAATCTTCTATCGGGGATTAGTGGAGGGTGCCGTAGAAGGATAAGCTGTGCAGTAAGCTCGGCATGTCGAGAGTGGAGTACCGCTCTCATTGGTCTTGGGCGCCGGGTGCGGATTGGCTCAGCAACTCTGAGTTCTCTCTCACCTGGCGATTGGCTCGGAATGGCTTGTCGCTCAATGACAGGCGTTTCGCAATGGGCCTGGCGGATTTGCCAGATTGCTTGAACGTTGCAACCTTGGAATCAAGGAGACGTCTGCGCACGCCTTCTTCCATTGTTCCCGCGCGTTCGCCCGTTGTGGGAGCATGTCGGCGAGTTGACTGCTCGTATCGCGCCGCGAGCTCGACTCATTGATCGCGCATACGCTGTGGACAATGTGTCGCCCCCGTACTCTGGAGTGAAACGGATGGTGTTTCTGTCGCTACTGGCCACGGCTAGGTATGGTGATTTGGATGACGTCCTGGAGGAAGTCTTGCGGGGAGGCCGTCTTTCGGATCAGGATCTAATCCGATATTTTGAGCGCAGCTCAAAATGAAGATTAGAACTGAACGGAAACGACTGCACCCGACAGTCTTCGGTGAAAGGTGGATAAATGCAGCGAGCCTGGTTCGCGTGACCGGGGCTAGCCTTGATTTCTCTTCTAGATCTGCTAGGCGCATCGGGGTGGATTCCGTTGGAACCCCTCCCGTGGTTTAGGTAAGATGTTCTTTTTGTGTACCTAGTTAATGTGAGTGAATGTATTTGTCCTAGCCTGTTCCCGGCTCCATTGCTTTTATTTATGATCAGTTCGAGATTCCCACTGACCATTGTTATTTTGTCCCGTTTTATTCTCGGCTGGGTCAGCCTTATATATTCTCCAGTCAATTTATTTTGTACAGCTTCTCCAGATACATAGAAGAGAGCGGCTTGATTTTGTCTCTACAGGCAGAATACAGTGGCCTCTTTAATTACGAGGGTGTGTTTGGGTCTTATTAACATGATGTATGCATTTATTTGAATTGTTTTATATTTTGGGAACTTTTTGTTTTCTTCATACCCCTGCCCATCCGTGACAGACAAAATTTCATGCCAAAAATTTTTAAATTTATTTTTACAAACTATTGTAAATATTCACAAATTTTTATATACACATTTGGGGCGTTTAGCAGGTCCTCGGTATGTTATTTTTGCGACATTTTTGGTGCATGATAAGTAAGAGTGGTGATGGACAAATTCTTATAGTGAATGAGAACCATTGTAACGCATGTATGGGTCGTGATTCTGATTAGCTAGGTATAGGATAGAGTACTGAAGACCAACCCGAGTTTTCTTCCCCCTCCCAATTTTCGGCCTTGAGCCACAATTTTGTATTTTTACAAATAAATAAAACCAACCCTTCCCACCCGGGATTTTGTGTTGTTTTGTTGTGTTGTTTTGTAATAAGAAGCTCAAAGCGTAGCATTTGTTTTCTGATGATATTTGCCATTGCTTTGTGTCTTGGGCAACTGTTTTCCAGCCCGAGTTTATTGCTCGGGCCAGCGTAAAAGTAGTGTTCTTCGGAACGCGAAACACCGGGAAACAGTTGTCCGGTGTAAGGCCACGTAGGAGGCATGGCCTCCGATGGGCCGGATAACAACACTCCTCTCACCATGGCGTCGGTGGGAGGCACGGAGGACTGGCGCTTACCGCCAGCTACACCAACACCCCCGCACCAGAAGCACCCGAAGCACCCGGATTACCTGGACTACCAAGACTACCACGGCACTACCGGCGGCACCAGTATCTCCAGTTCCCTCCACGTCGGCGGAAGTTGTGCCTTGAAACAGCAGCAACGGTACCCACCAACATGGCATGGAAGGAGGGCACCATCCAGAAAGTACTCAAGGGCGCTGCGTACTACGAATCCCTCAAGGACAAGTACGCTGAGTACGTGAAGGGGCAGGGGAAATCCTCCCGATACCAGAGACGCTGAGCGAGATCGAGCCCAGGATCCTCTCCCTGCTGACCAAGGACCTGAAAAGCCACAAACTCATCGGAGTCAGCAGGGACGCCATAGAGGAGGCCATCAAAGCCCTCAAAATCAACGGCAAGATGGGTGGCTAGGCGCGAAAAGCTGCGCCACGTGGGACGTCCTGCTCAGCACCGCCGACGAGGCCAAAAAGCGGCCGGCACCACCATGCAGACCAAGACCCTGCTACTGGAAACTGAGTACATGGGCACGCGCAGAACCAAGATCACCCTGCACGGAGTGCTCTTGGACATCTCCGCAGACCATGTCGGCGTTTTCTTCACTCAGTACGGCAGGGTCGAGGAAGTAAAGGCGCTCACCTCAAAGCAGGGCTTCTTGACTGGCGACTTCATCCTGCAGGCGACGGTCGCTCGCGAAAAGTTGGCCAAAATCCCCAACATTATCAACTGCAGGGGGAGAAGGATCTGCGTCGTCGTGGAGGGCAGGAAGCCCTTCTGCTGGGTCTGCGGAGACTCCAACCACGTGGCCAAGAGAGTGCCCCACCAAGAACCCGGCACCCAAGACCCAACACTCCGCAGACGACCGCCGCCGCCGCCGCTACTACAGCAGAAAAGCCGGAAAACCGGCACAACCAAAAAACGGCCCGGCGGAGCAAAGGAGGGAGAATGGAAGGCGGTTGGCAAGAGAGAGACCAAACCCAAGAGCCAACCGTCGGCGGAAAAGCAACCCGCCAAAGCAGCAGCAGTGCCAGCGTCCCCTCTGCGCCCTCTCCCAAGCCAAAGGAGTCGGCAACTCCTCCCGGGAAGAAGGCGACGACACCCTCGCCAACCAAGCAGGACGCCCTGCAGGCGAAAACCAAAAAACCCCCGACGGAGGAGCGCATGGAGGTCAGCTCAGCGGCACAACCAAGAGCCTCTTCCCTGAAAAGAAACAGAGAGGAGGAAGAACAGCAGCAGCAACACAGCATCAAGATGCAGCGGAGGAGCAGAAGCAGCGACGGGAAGACGCATGCAGCCGTCTCGCTACCCGGGTCTCCGGAGAGACCAAAAGACACTTATGCCAAAAAGGCAAGCAGCCTCCCGTCTTCCCCCTCAAAAAAATCAGCAAACATCTTTCCTTTTCCCAGTCCCCGGTCTTCAAGCTGACCCCACTTACACCAAGGAAAACTCTCTCCCCCACTCCCACCCCCTCTCCTACTACGTCCCAGCCCAGAAAGAAAAAGACTCTCCCGAGGGGCGAAGCTAATGAAAATAGACTCAAAGGACGTTGCTAGGGAGTGGAGTGCACAAAGGCGATACTTTTTTGAAGCCACTCCTCAAGCTCAAAGAGGTCAACGGCAAATCGTCCAAGACCCGTTCAACTTCCCCGACGCCCCAGGGGTAAGTTACCCTCATCAGGACTACAGGGGGCAATCTAAATGTGTGGGACTACGTGGAGGCTGCCAGAAAACTTTATCCCAACATCGTCATGATGAGAGTGGTGCCTCTGAACTACGCAAAATGGCGAAAATTGTGCAGGCCGACTCCGTTTACTCCACCCCTCGTTATATAGGGTAAGTAAAACTAACATACCCAACGGACGTTGGCGGCATTATCCATGACGGACGGGTTACGTCCGATGTAGGAACTGGTTCCCTTGGACAGTCCGTCGGAGTCCCTTTCCCCAATGATTTTTACCCGGTATGCGCTCGTGTTTAAGTGTTTTCTCTTTTCAGATCTACTGTCTATCAAGATAGCCAGCTTAAATGCGAGGGCTTGAGGGATCGGGGTAAGGCAGCTCGCCTGCTTCGTGACCTCCTGTCCTTCGGCGTGGATATCGCCGCGATCAAGAGAACCCACTTTGTTTGCGAAGTCGACTCGTGTGTGCTGTCCAACGACTTCGTCGTCTATTCAGCATACGGGAGCCGGCGTAGGAGTTTCTTTGCTGGTCAAGCGTACCCTGGACGCGAGGATCGACCTTGTCCATGTCGGTGCCGAGGGCCGGCTCATCGTGGCCGATATTGCAGTGAAAAGCAAGACGTTCCGGCTGATTGCGGTTTACGCGCCCAACGTTCAAGGTGAGCAGTCTCTTTCTTTCGGCTGTTGGAGCCCTTCATGGTGAATCCAACACGGCTAATCTTAGTTGGGGACTGGAATGCCATCCTAACCCCCAAATGGGATAGAGGAGGGGCGCTAGCGGGTGGAGTGGTGATCGCAGCCTGGTCGATCTGATCGGCGAATTTGGTCTCGTCGATAGATACCGGGTCGATCATCCGGATGGGGAGCATGTGGACGTGGACGCATAGTTGGCCTTCTACCCGGGTATCAGCGTACCTGGATAGGATGTTAGTGAGAGAAAGCCGACATAGACTTCTTAGAATGTCCAACGTTCCATATAGCTGGGCTACTCGGACCACAAGCTCGTTTGTGCCCGGGTAGCGATTAGAATTTGAGCCTAGAATGGCTGGTTACTGGAAGTTCAATCAGTCCTTACTGGACTGAGGCGGGACTTTCGTGACCAGCTTATTTCGTAGTTCAGCGGGCGTTAATTGGGCGAGTCATTGGGAGTAAGTGGTGGGCTAGCCACTTAAGGATAGCATTGGGTCTTTCGCCACCCATGCAATACGGCGGCTCAGCTAGATAAGGCTGCGAAGGCAAGAACACTTAGAGCTAATTTCGCCCGGGCGGAGGCTGGTGGGGATCCCCTAGGAATGGCCTTGGCCAGGAGGCCTACGCTTACGACTAACGAGCGCTACATGGGTCAGGTAATTAGGGCTAAGTTAAACGATCTTGGCTGTGAACATGGGCGCGGAACTGCGCAAGGGAAGAAATTCGCCGTGCCGGCGACCGGTACATTCGAGAGGTGCGCGACGGACATCTCCTAAGGTCCACTGACGACATGTGCGAGGCTTTCCGGCAGCATTTCGAACACCGCTTCACCAAAGAACCTGGTCTCCGCGACGAGGAGTTTCGCAGCTATTTGGCTGATTTTCACGGCTTTTGCCGGCTAAAACGGCGCTAGCTGTGAAGGGAGATTACGGAGGACGAGATCTACGTGGCCTTGAAGAAGGTCGGCAGGAGCAAGTCGCCAGGTTTGGATGGTTTGCCCTATGAATTGTACTTGAGGATGTCGCACCTTTTGTCCCGATCTTGGCTGTCGTGTTCAACCACTGGTTTCGGCGGGGTCCATCCCGGTCGGATCACCAGGGGCGTGATCACGCTGTTGAGAAAGGGCAAGAAGGTTGGGAGGAATTAGACGATTACAGGCCCTTAACTCTGCTAAACACAGAGTTAAAGATTCTGGCCAAAGATCTGACGATCGCGCAGCTAGTTGCCGAGTCTCTGTTGGAACCGGATCAGACTTGTTCTGTGAAGGGGAGAACAATTCAGAGCAACCTGCACTTGATTCGCACGATCGTCAAGGGTGTAGAAGACGACGATGAGGCCGCGCTGATCAATTTGGATCAGTCCAAGGCATTTGATAGGATTGACCATGGCTACCTGGCTGCTGTCCTGCAGGCCCGCCGGATTCAAACCCGACTTCAGCCGCTGGATTAGCCTCCTGCCTCGCTCCCCCAGGCTGTGGTGCAGGTAGACGAGAAGCGTGGGCGCTTTCGCGGCGCTGTAGATAAGTCCGACAGGGTTGTCACTGTCGTCTCTCGCCTACGTCCTGGCGTTGGAGCCGCTACTTCGCCGGCTAAGGGACGAGACGCACGGTCGGTCCCTACGTGGAATCGCCGTCCCTGGTGGAGCTCGAGCCGGTTTCCGCGTGTCCCCGCCGATGACGTAACGACCTTTGTGTCCTCCGCAGGGACATAGAGGCAGTACAACAGGCGCTGTACAGTACGAGAAGGTGACAGGGGCAAGTGCTACGACAAGTCATCCGGCTTGCGGTTAGGTGCCTGGAAGGGTGTTTCCCTCCGGGGCCCTTCGGCTGGACGGACGGGCAGTCAAGCTCCTCGGAGTTTGGTTCGGTCCGGACTTACAGCTGGAGAAAAACTGGTCAGAAGTACTGGCAAGGTCGGCGCGTCGGTCAAGATTTGGCGTCGACGGGGTCTCTCCGTGAAGGGCTTGGCGGAGGTGTGTAACACATGCCTCTTTCCCATAAGTCCCCTTTACCGACTATTAAATACTTCCCCTTTGCGATGATCATGAGAAGGCGCTCGAGCGTTTTGCTATTCTCCCTGCCTGTGGAGAGGACACCCAAGCCACGCGGTCAGCGAGCCTGCTACCTCCGTCCGTGTCAGGGGGTCTGGGAATGCCACACTTGAGGAGCCACGTGCTCGCTTCGAGGTTGGCATTTCTCAGGCGCGTTGGAGGAAGATCGGTTGCTTGCGGGGGTAGTGAGGGACATGTTCCCTTGCCTTGCCATCACCCCCCGACCCTTTGGCTGACCGTCGGGCGCGGGTGCGACCGAAATTCCTGCTCCTGTCTGGCGGCCTTACGCGGCCATTCCACGGTCCAGTGACCTTTCACAGCCTAGGAAAATCTTCTATCGGGGATTAGTGGAGGTGCCGTGGGGATAAGCTGTGCAGTAAGCTCGGCATGTCGAGAGTGGAGTACCGCTCTCATTGGTCTTGGGCGCCGGGTGCGGATTGGCTCAGCAACTCTGAGTTCTCTCTCACCTGGCAGGGTGTCGATGGCTTGTGCTCAATGACAGGCGTTTCGCAATGGGGCTGAGGATTTGCGGGTGGAACGTGCAACCTTGGAAATCAAGGAGCGTCTGCGCACGCCTTCTTCCATTGTTCTTGGTCACCCGTTGGCAGAACATGTCGGCGAGTTGACTGCTCGTATCGCGCCGCGAGAGCTCGTGCTCATTGATCGCGCATACGCTGTGGACAATGTGTCGCCCCCGTACTCTGGAGTGAAACGGATGGTGTTTCTGTCGCTACTGGCCACGGCTAGAATGGTGATTTGGATGACGCGTCTGGAGGAAGTCTTGCGGGGAGGCCGTCTTTCGGATCAGGATCTAATCCGATATTTTGAGCACCAGCTCAAAATGAAGATTAGAACTGAACGGAAACGACTGCACCCGACAGTCTTCAGTGAAAGGTGAATAAATGCAGCGAGCCTGGTTCGCGTGACCGTCATTAACCTTGATTTTCTCTTCTAGATCTGCTGAGCGCATCGATGTGTATTCCGTTGGAACCCCTCCCGTGGTTTAGGTAAGATGTTCTTTTTGTGTACCCAGTTAATGTGAGTGAATGCATTTGTCCTAGCCTGTTCCCGGCTCCATTGCTTTTGTTATGATCCAGTTCGAGATTCCCACTGACCATTGTTATTTTGTCCCGTTTTATTCTCGGCTGGGTCAGCCTTATATATTCTCCTCCAGTCCAATTTATTTTGTGTGACCCAGCTTCTCCATTCCCCTTAGAAAGAGAGCGGCTTGATTTTGTCTCTACAGGCAGAATACAGTGGCCTCTTTAATTACGATATGTTTGGGTCTTATTAACATGATGTATATGCATTTATTTGAATTGTTTGTTGTTTTGGGAACTTTTTGTTTTTCTTCATACCCTGCCCATCATGACATTCCATTTCATGTAAAATTTTTTAAAGTTATTTTGCAACCATTAAATATTCACAAATTTTTATATACACATTTCAGGCGTTTTGTAGGTCCTCGGTATGTTATTTTTGCGACATTTTTGGCATGATAAGTAAGAGTGGTGATGGACAAATTCTTATGGTGAATGAGAACCATTGTAACGCATGTATGGGTCGTGGATTGATTAGCTAGGTATAGGATAGAGTACTGAAGATCAACCCGAGTTTTTCTTCTCCCTCCCAATTTTCGGCCTTGAGCCACAATTTGTATTTTTACAAATAAATAAAACCAACCCTTCCCCACCCAGATTTTGTGTTGTTTTGCTGTTGTTTTGTACGGAAGAAGCTCAAAGCGTAGCATTTGTTCCGCAGTGATATTTGCCATTGCTTTGTGTCTTTGCAACGTTTTCCAGCCAGAGTTTATTGCTCGGGCCAGCGTAAAAGTAGTGTTCGGAAGTTCCAAACACCGGGAAACAGTTGTCCGGTGTAAGGCCACGTAGGAGGCATGGCTCTCCGATGGGCCGGATAACAACACTCCTCTCACCATGTCGGTGGAGGCATGGAGGGGACTGGCGCTTACCGCCAGCTACACCAACACCCCGCACCAGAAGCACCCGAAGTACCCGGATTACCTGACTACCAAGACTACCGGCACTACCGGCGGCACCAGTATCTCCAGCTCCTCCACGGCGGAAGTTGTGCAGCAGAAACCAGCAGCAGCGGTACCCACCAACATGGCATGGAAGGAGGGCACCATCCAGCATTTCAAGGGCGCTGCGTACTACGAATCCCTCAAGGACAAGTACGCTGAGTACGTGAAGGGAGCGGAAATCCTCCCCGATACCAGAGACGCTGAGCGAGATCGAGCCCAGGATCCTCTCCCTGCTGACCAAGGACCTGAAAAGCCAGCAAACTCATCGGAGTCAGCAGGGACGTCATAGAGGAGGCCATCAAAGCCCTCAAAATCAACGGCAAGGGTGATGGTGGCTAGGCGCAGCTACGCCACGTGGGACGTCCTGCTCAGCACCGCCGACGAGGCCAAAAAACTGGCCGGCACCACCATGCAGACCAAGACCCTGCTACTGGAAATCCGAGTACATGGGCACGCGCAGAACCAAGGACTTCACCGGCACGGAGTTCAAGGACATCTCACCAGACCATGTCGGCGTTTTCTTCACTCAGTACGGCAGGGTCGAGGAAGTAAAGGCGCTCACCTCAAAGCAGGGCTTCTTGACCGGCGACTTCATCCTGCAGGCGACGGTCGCTCGCGAAAAGTTGGCCAAAATCCTCAACATTATCAACTGCAGGGGAGAAGGATCTACGTCGTCAGGAGGGCAGAAGCCCTTCTGCTGGGTCTGCGGAGACTCCAACCACGTGGCCAGAGAGTGCCCCACCAAGAACCCGGCACCCAAGACCCAACCTCCGCAGACGACCGCCGCCGCCGCCGCTACCAGCAGAAAAGCCGGAAAACCGGCACAACCAAAAAACGGCCCGGCGGAGCAAAAGGAGTGGAGAATGGAAGACGGCTGGCAAGAGAGGAACCAAACCCAAGAGCCAACCGTCGGCGGAAAAGCAACCCGCCAAAGCAGCAGCAGTGCCAGCGTCCCCTCCTGCGGCTCCCCTCTCCCAAGCCAAAGGAGTCGGCAACTCCTCCCAGGAAGAAGGCGACGACACCCTCGCCAACCGTAGAAGCAGGACGCCCTGCAGGCGAAAACCAAAACCCCGACGGAGGAGCGCATGGAGGCTCAGCGGCACAACCAAGAGCCTCTTCCTGAAAAGAAACAGAGGGAAGAACAGCAGCAGCAACACAGCATCAAGATGCAGCGGAGGAGCAGAAGCAGCGACAGGAAGACGCATGCAGCCGTCTCGCTACCCGGGTCTCCGGAGAGACCAAAGACACTTATGCCAAAAAGGCAAAGCAGCCTCCGTCTTCTCCCCCTCAAAAAAATCAGCAAACATCTTTCCTTTTCCCAGTCCCCGGTCTCTGAGCCAACTTGCCTACACCAAGGAAAACTCTCTCCCCACTCCCACCCCCTCTCCTACTACGTCCCAGCCCAGAAAGAAAAGACTCTCCCGGAGGGGCGAAGCCCTAATGAAAATAGACTCTCAAAGGACGTTGCTAGGGAGTGGAGTGCACAAAGGCGTGCAAAATTTTTGAAGCCACTCCTCAAGCTCAAAGAGGTCAACGGCAAGTCGTCCGAAGACTCCGTTCAACTTCCCCGACGCCCCGGGGTAATTACCCTCACTAGACTACAGGGGGCAATCTAAATGTGTGGGACCACGTGGAGGCTGCTGAAAACTTTATCCCAACATCGTCATGATGAGGAGTGGTACTCCTGAACTACGCAAAATGGCGAAAAATTGTGCAGGTCGACTCCCAGTTTTACTCCACTTCGTTATATAGGGTAGTAAAACTAACATACCCAACGGACGTTGGCGGCATTGTCTCATGACGGACGGGTTACGTCCGATGTAGGGGAACTGGCTCCCGGACAGTCCGTCGGGTCCTTTTCCCCCAATGATTTTTAACACCCGGTATGCGCTCGTAAGCGGCGTTTTCTTTCAGATCTACTAGATGTCTATCAAGATACAGCTTAAATGCGAGGGGCTTGAGGGATCGGGGTAAGGCGGCTCGCCTGCTTCGTGACCTCCTGTCCTTCGGCGTGGATGTCGCCGCGATCCAAGAGACCCACTTTGTTTGCGAAGTCGACTCGTGTGTGCTGTCCAACGACTTGCCGTTCATTCAGCATACGGGAGCCGGCATGCCAGAGGAGTTTCTTTGCTGGTCAAGCGTACCCTGGACGCGAGGATCGACCTTGTCCATGTCGGTGCCGAGGGCCGGCTCATCGTGGCCGATATTGCAGTGAAAAGCAAGACGTTCCGGCTGATTGCGGTTTACGCGCCCAACGTTCAAGGTGAGCGAGTCTCTTTCGGTTGTTGAGCCCTCATGGTGAATCCAACACGGCTAATCTTAGTTGGGGACTGGAATGCCATCCTAACCCCCAAATGGGATAGAGGGAGGGGCGCTAGCGGGTGGAGTGGTGATCGCAGCCTGGTCGATCTGATCGGCGAATTTGGTCTCGTCGATAGATACCGGGTCGATCATCCGGATGGGAGCATGTGGACGTGGACGCATAGTTGGCCTTTCTACCCGGGTATCAGCGTACCTGGATAGGATGTTAGTGAGAGAAGCCGACATAGACTTCTTAGAATGTCCAACGTTCCACTGGCTAGGCTACCGGACCACAACCCGTTTGTGCCCGGGTGGCGTTAGAATTTAGGCCTAGAATGGCTGGTTACTGGAAGCTCAATCAGTCCTTACTGGACAGGCGGGACTTCGTGACCAGCTTACCAGAGTAGTTCAGCGCGGGCGTTAATTGGGCGAGTCATTGGGAGGCGGTGGGCTAGCCTTAAGGATAGCATTAGGTCTTTCGCCACCCAATACAGCCAACGGCTCAACCTAGATAAGGCCGCGGCCGCGTATTAATTAGAGCTAATTTCGCCCGGGCGGAGGCTGGTGGGGATCCCTAGAGATAGCCTTAGCCAGGAGGCTCCGCAGCCCGACTAACGAGCGCTACATGGGTCAGGTAATTTAGGCTTTCGTTAAGCAAGATGTCTTCCGAAGCTGTGAACATGGGCGCGGAACTGCGCAAGGAAGGTCGCCGTGCCGGCGACCGGTACATTCGAGAGGTGCGCGACCCGGGAGGACATCTCCTAAGGTCCACTGACGACATGTGCGAGGCTTTCCGGCAGCATTTCGAACACCGCTTCACCAAGGAACCTGGTCTCCGCGACGAGGAGTTTCTGCAGCTATTTGGCTGATTTTCCCCGGCTTTTGCCGGCTGAAGTGGCTAGCTGTGAAGGGGAGATTACGGAGGACGAGATCTACGTGGCCTTGAAGAAGGTCGGCAGAGGCAAGTCGCCAGGTTTGGATGGTTTGCCTCATGAATTGTACTTGAGGATGTCGCACCTTTGTCCCGATCTTGGCTGTCGTGTTCAACCACTGGTTTCGGCAGGGGTCCATCCCCGGTCGGATCACCAGGGGCGTGATCACGCTGCTAGAAAGGGCAAGAAGGTTGGGAGGGAATTAGACGATTACAGGCCCATAACTCTGCTAAACACAGAGTTAAAGATTCTGGCTAAGATCCTGACGAATCGCTTGCAGCTATTGCCGAGTCTCTGTTGGAACTGGATCAGACTTGTTCTGTGAAGGGGAGAACAATTCAGAGCAACCTGCACTTGATTCGCACGATCGTAGAGGGTGTAGAAGACGACGATGAGGCCGCGCTGATCAATTTGGATCAGTCCAAGGCATTTGATAGGATTGACCATGGCTACCTGGCTGCTGTCCTGCAGGCCGCCGGATTCAAACCCGACTTCAGCCGCTGGATTAGCCTCCTGTATCGCTCCCTCCAGGCTGTGGTGCAGGTGAACGGGAAGCTGTCGGGCGCTTTCGCGCCGTTCAGGTCGGTCCGACAGGGTTGTCCACCGTCGTCTCTCCTTGCCGTCCTGGCGTTGGAGCCGCTACTTCGCCGGCTAAGGGACGAGACGCACAGTCCGGTCCTACGCGTGGAATCGCCGTCCCCGGTGGAGCTCGAGCCAGGGTTTCCGCGCACGCCGATGACGTAACGACCTTTGTGTCCTCCCGCAGGGACATAGAGGCGGTACAACAGGCGCTTGTACGGTACGAGAAGGTGACAGGGGCCAGAATTAACTGCGACAAGTCATCCGGCTTGCGGTTAGGTGCCTGGAAGGGTGTTTCCCTCCCGGGGCCCTTCGGCTGGACGGACGGGCCGGTCAGCTCCTCGAGTTTGGTTCGGTCCGGACTTACAGCTGGAGAAAAACTGGTCAGAAGTAACAAGAAGGTCGGCGTCGGTCAAGATTTGGCGTCGACGGGGTCTCTCCGTGAAGGGCTTGGCGGAGGTGTGTAACACATACCTCTTTCCCATGATCCTTTACTGACTGTCAGTACTTCCCTTTTGCGATGATCATGAGAAGGCGCTCGAGCGTTTGCTATTCTCCTGCCTGTGGAGAGGACGCAACACATGGTCAGCAAAGGAGCCTGCTACCTCCGTCCGTGTCAAGGGGGTCTGGGAATGCCACACTTGAGGAGCCACGTGCTCGCTTCGAGGTTGGCATTTCTCAGGCGCGCGTTGGAGGAAGATCGGTTGCTTGCGGGGGTAGTGAGGGGACATGTTCCTTGCCTTACCATCACCCCTTGACCCTTTGGCTGACCGTCAGGCCTTGGGTGCGACCGAAATTCCTGCTCGAATGTCTGGCGGGCCTTGCGGCCATTCCACGGTCCAGTGACCTTTCACAGCCTAGGAAAATCTTCTATCGGGGATTAGGGTGGAGGGTGCCGGTATGATAAGCTGTGCGCAGTGGGTGCCTGGCATGTCGAGAGTGGAGGACCACCATTGGTCTTGGGCGCCGGGTGCGGATTGGCTCAGCAACTCTGAGTTCTCTCTCACCTGGCGATTGGCTCGGAATGGCTTGTCGCTCAATGACAGGCGTTTCCTGCAATGGGCCTGGCGGATTTGCCAGATTGTGAACGTTGCAACCTTGGAATCAAGGAGACGTCTGCGCACGCCTTCTTCCATTGTTCGCGCGTTCGCCCGCGTGGGAGCATGTCGGCGAGCGACTGCCCGTATCGCGCCGCGAGGAGCTCGTGCTCATTGATCGCGCATACGCTGTGGACAATGTGTCGCCCCCGTACTCTGGAGTGAAACGGATGGTGTTTCGTCGCTACTGGCCAATGGCTAGAATGGTGATTTGGATGACGCGTTGAGGAAGTCTTGCGGGAGGTTGTCTTTCGGATCAGGATCGAACCCGATATTTTGAGCACCAGCTCAAAATGAAGATTAGAACTGAACGGAAACGACTGCACCCGACAGTCTTCGGTGAAAGGTGGATAAATGCAGCGAGCCTGGTTCGCGGACCGGGGCTAGTCGATTTTCTCTTCTTCTAGATCTGCTAGGCGCATCGGGGTGGATTCCGCTGGAACCCTCCCGTGGTTTAGGTAAGATGTTCTTTGTGTACCTAGTTAATGTGAGTGAATGTATTTGTCCTAGCCTGTTCCTGGCTCCATTGCTTTTGTTGCGATCCAGTTCGAGATTCCCACTGACCATTGTTATTTTGTCCCGTTTTATTCTCGCAGCTGGGTCAGCCTTATATATTCTCCAGTCCAATTTATTTTGTACCCAGCTTCTCCATTCCCCTTAGAAAGAGAGCGGTTTGATTTTGTTCCCCAGGCAGAATACAGTGGCCTCTTTAATTACGAGGGTGTGTTTGGCCTTATTAACATGATGTATATGCATTTATTTGAATTGTTTTATGTTTTGGGAACTTTTTGTTTTCTTCATACCCCTGCCCATCATGACATTCCATTTCATGTAAAAATTTTTAAAGTTATTTTGCAAACTATTGTAAATATTCACAAATTTTTATATACACATTTGGGGCGTTTTGTAGGTCCTCGGTATGTTATTTTTGCGACATTTTTGGTGCATGATAAGTAAGAGTGGTGATGGACAAATTCTTATGGTGAATGAGAACCATTGTAACGCATGTATGGGTCGTGATTCTGATTAGCTAGGTATAGGATAGAGTACTGAAGACCAACCCGAGTTTTCTTCCTCCCATTTTTTTCGGCCTTGAGCCACAATTTGTATTTTTACAAATAAATAAAACCAACCCTTCCCCACCCGGGATTTTGTGTTGTTTTGTTGTGTTGTTTTGTAATAAGAAGTTCAAAGCGTAGCATTTGTTCCGCAGTGATATTTGCCATTGCTTTGTGTCTTGGGTAACTGTTTTCCAGCCTGAGTTTATTGTTCGGGCCAGCGTAAAAGTAGTGTTCTTCGGAACGCGAAACACCGGGAAACAGTTGTCCGGTGTAAGGCCACGTAGGAGGCATGGCCTGATGGGCCGGATAACAACACTCCTCTCACCATGGCGTCGGTGGGAGGCACGGAGGGGGACCGGCGTTTACCGCCAGCTACACCAACACCCCGCACCAGAAGCACCTGAAGCACCCGGATTACCTGGACTACCAAGACTACCGGCACCACGCTGGCGGCACCAGCATTCTCCAGTTCCCTCCACGTCGGCGGAAGTTGTGCAGCAGAAAACCAGCAGCAGCGGTACCCACCAACATGGCATGGAAGGAGGGCAGGGCACCATCCAGAAAGTACTCAAGGGCGCTGCGTACTACGAATCCCTCAAGGACAAGTACGCCGAGTACGTGAAGGGAGCGGGAAATCCTCCCGGATACCAGAGACGCTGAGCGAGATCGAGCCCAGGATCCTCTCCCTGCTGACCAAGGACCTGAAAAGCCACAAACTCATCGGAGTCAGCAGGGACGCCAGGAGGAGGCCATCAAAGCCCTCAAAATCAACGGCAAGATGGTGGCTAGGCGCAGCTACGCCACGTGGGACGTCCTGCTCAGCACCGCCGACGAGGCCAAAAACTGGCCGGCACCACCATGCAGACCAAGACCCTGCTACTGAAACTGAGGCGGCATGCAGAACCAAGATCACCCTGCACGGAGTGCCCATGGACATCTCACCAGACCATGTCGGCGTTTTCTTCACTCAGTACGGCAGGGTCGAGGAAGTAAAGGCGCTCACCTCAAAGCAGGGCTTCTTGACTGAGACTTCATCCTGCAGGCGACGGTCGCTCGCGAAAAGTTGGCCAAAATCCCCAACATTATCAACTGCAGGGGGAGAAGGATCTACGTCGTCGTGGAGGGCAGGAAGCCCTTCTGCTGGGTCTGCGGAGACTCCAACCACGTGGCCAGAGAGTGCCCCACCAAGAACCCGGCACCCAAGACCCAACCTCCGCAGACGACCGCCGCCGCCGCCGCTACTACAGCAGAAAAGCCGGAAAAACCGGCACAACCAAAAACGGCCCGCGGAGCAAAAAGGAGGGGAGAATGGAAGACGGTTGGCAAGAGAGGGAACCAAACCCAAGAGCCAACCGTCGGCGGAAAAGCAACCCGCCAAAGCAGCAGCAGTGCCAGCGTCCCCTCCTGCGCCCTCTCCCAAGCCAAAGGAGCCGCAACTCCTCCCAGGAAGAAGGCGACGACACCTCGCCAACCAAGTGGACGCCCTGCAGGCGAAAACCAAAACCCCCGACGGAGGAGCGTATGGAGGTCAGCTCAGCGGCACAACCAAGAGCCTCTTCCCTGAAAAGAAACAGAGAGGAGGAAGAACAGCAGCAGCAACACAGCATCAAGATGTGCAGCGGAGGAGCAGAAGCAGCGACAGGAAGACGCATGCAGCCGTCTCATACCTGGTCTCCGGAGAGACCAAAAGACACTTATGCCAAAAAGGCAAGCAGCCTCCCGTCTTCCCCCTCAAAAAAATCAGCAAACATCTTTCTCCTTTTCCCAGTCCCCGGTCTTCAAGCTGATCTCACTTACACCAAGGAAAATCCTCTCCCCCACTCCCACCCTCTCCTACTACGTCCCAGCCCAGAAAGAAAAAAGACTTCCCGAGGGGCGAAGCCCTAATGAAAATAGACTCCAAAGGACGTTGTTGGGGAGTGGAGTGCACAAAGGCGTGCACTTTTGAAGCTACTCCTCAAGCTCAAAGAGGTCAACGGCAAGTCGTCCGAAGACCTGTTCAACTTCCCCGACGCCCCGGGGGTAATTACCTCATCAGACTACAGGGGGCAATCTAAATGTGGACCACGTGAGGCTGCCGAAAAACTTTATCTCAACATCGTCATGATGAGGAGTGGTACTCCTGAACTACGCAAAATGGCGAAAAATTGTGCAGGCCGACTCCCAGTTTTACTCCACCTCGTTATATAGGGTAGTAAATCCAACATACCCAACGGACGTTGGCGGCATTGTCCATGACGGACGGGTTACGTCCGATGTAGGAACTGGTTCCCTTGGACAGTCCGTCGGGGTCCTTTCCCCCAATGATTTTTACCCGGTATGCGCTCGTGTTTAAGTGTTTTCTCTTTTCAGATCTACTAGATGTCTATCAAGATAGCCAGCTTAAATGCGAGGCTTGAGGATCGGGGTAAGGCGGCTCGCCTGCTTCGTGACCTCCCGTCCTTCGGCGTGGATGTCGCCGCGATCCAAGAGACCCACTTTGTTTGCGAAGTCGACTCGTGTGCTGTCCAACGACTTCGTCGTCTATTCAGCATACGGGAGCCGGCATGCCAGAGGAGTTTCTTTGCTGGTCAAGCGTACCTCGGACGCGAGGATCGACCTTGTCCATGTCGGTGCCGAGGGCCGGCTCATCGTGGCCGATATTGCAGTGAAAAGCAAGACGTTCCGGCTGATTGCGGTTTACGCGCCCAACGTTCAAGGTGAGCGAGTTCTTTCGGCTGTTGGAGTTCTTCATGGTGAATCCAACACGGCTAATCTTAGTTGGGGACTGGAATGCCATCCTAACCCCCAAATGGGATAGAGGAGGGGCGCTAGCGGGTGAGTGGTGATCGCAGCCTGGTCGATCTGATCGGCGAATTTGGTCTCGTCGATAGATACCGGGTCGATCATCCGGATGGGAGCATGTGGACGTGGACGCATAGTTGGCCTTCTACCCGGGTATCAGCGTACCTGGATAGGATGTTAGTGAGAGAAGCCGACATAGACTTCTTAGAATGTCCAACGTTCCACTGGTTGGCTATCGGACCACAAACTCGTTTGTGCCCGGGTGGCGTTAGAATTTAGGCCTAGAAATGGCTGGTTACTGGTTCAATCAGTCCTTACTGGACAGGCGGGACTTTCGTGACCAGCTGACTAGAGTAGTTCAGCGGGCGTTAATTGGGCGAGTCATTGGGAGTAAGTGGTGGGCTAGCCTTAAGGATAGCATTAGGTCTTTCGCCACCCAATACAGCCAACGGCTCAACCTAGATAAGGCTGCGAAGGCAAAGACACTTAGAGCTAATTTCGCCTGGGCGGAGGCTGGTGGGGATCCCCTAGAGATAGCCTTAGCCAGGGGAGGCCCTGCAGCGCCCGACTAACGAGCGCCACATGGGTCAGGTAATTGTGGGCCAAGTTAAGCAAGATGTCTTCCGAAGCTGTGAACATGGGCGCGGAACTGCGCAAGGAAGAAATTTCGCCGTGCCGGCGACCGGTACATTCGAGAGGTGCGCGACCCGGAGGGACATCTCCTAAGGTCCACTGACGACATGTGCGAGGCTTTCCGGCAGCATTTCGAACACCGCTTCACCAAGGAACCTGGTCTCCGCGACGAGGAGTTTCGCAGCTATTTGGCTGATTTTCCCGGCTTTTGCCGGCTGAAGCGGCTAGCTGTGAAGGGGAGATTCATGGAGGATGATCTACGTGGCCTTGAAGAAGGTCGGCAGAGGCAAGTCGCCAGGTTTGGATGGTTTGCCCTATGAATTGTACTTGAGGATGTCGCACCTTTTTGTCCCGATCTTTGGCTGTCGTGTTCAACCACTGGTTTCGGCAGGGGGTCCAGTCCCCGGTCGGATCACCAGGGGCGCATCACAGCTGTTGAGAAAGGCAAGAAGGTTGGGAGGGAATTAGACGATTACAGGCCCATAACTCTGCTAAACACAGAGTTAAAGATTCTGGCCAAGATCCCGACGAATCGCTTGCAGCTAGTTGCCGAGTCTCTGTTGGAACCGGATCAGACTTGTTCTGTGAAGGAGAAAATAATTCAGAGCAACCTGCAATTTCGATTCGCACGATCGTAGAGGGTGTAGAAGACGACGATGAGGCCGCGCTGATCAATTTGGATCAGTCCAAGGTATCGAGCAGATTGACCATGGCTACTCCGGTTGCTGTCCTGCAGGCCGCCGGATTCAAACCCGACTTCAGCCGCTGGATTAGCCTCCTGTATCGCTCCCCCCAGGCTGTGGTGCAGGTGAACGGAAGCTGTCGGGCGCTTTCGCGCTGTCTAGGTCGGTCCGGACAGGGTTGTCCACTGTCGTCTCTCCTTTACGTCCTGGCGTTGGAGCCGCTACTTGCCGGCTAAGGGACGACGCAAAGTCCGGTCCTACGTGGAATCGCTGTCCCTGGTGGAGCTCGAGCCAGGGTTTCCGCGTACGCCGATGACGTAACGACCTTTGTGTCCTCCCGCAGGGACAGGCGGAGGCGGTACAACAGGCGCTTGTACGGTACGAGAAGGTGACAGGGGCCAGAATTAACCGCGACAAGTCATCCGGCTTGCGGTTAGGTGCCTGGAAGGGTGTTTCCCTCCCGGGGCCCTTCGGCTGGACGGACGGGCCGGTCAAGTTCCTCGGAGTTTGGTTCGGTCCGGACGTACAGCTGGAGAAAAACTGGTCAGAAGTACCGGCAAAGGTCGGCGCGTCGGTCAAGATTTGGCGTCGACGGGGTCTCTTAAGGGCCTATGAGTGTGTGTAACACATACCTCTTTCCCACATCCTTACCGACTGTCAGTACTTCCCCTTTGCGATGATCATGAGAAGGCGCCGAGCGTTTGCTATTCTCCTGCCTGTGGAGAGGACGCAAACACATGGTCAGCAAAGGAGCCTGCTACCTCCGTCCGTGTCAAGGGGGTCTGGGAATGCTACACTTGAGAGCCACGTGCTCGCTTCGAGGTTGGCATTTCTCAGGCGCGCGTTGAGGAAGATCGGTTGCTTGCGGGGGTAGTGAGGACATGTTCCTTGCCTTACCATCACCCCCCCGACCCTTTGGTTGACCGTCAGGCCTTGGGTGCGACCGAAATTCCCGTTTCCTCGAATGTCTGGAGGCCTTACAGGCCATTCCACGGTCCAGTGACCTTTCACAGCCTAGGAAAATCTTCTATCGGGGATTAGTGGAGGGTGCCGTGAAGGATAAGCCGTGCAGTGTGCTCGGCATGTCGAGAGTGGAGTACCGCTCTCATTGTTCCGCGCCGGGTGCGGATTGGCTCAGCAACTCTGAGTTCTCTTTCACCTGGCGATTGGCTCGGAATGGCTTGTCGCTCAATGACAGGCGTTTCGCAATGGGCCTGGCGGATTTGCCAGATTGTGAACGTTGCAACCTTGGAATCAAGGAGACGTCTGCGCACGCCTTCTTCCATTGTTCGCGCGTTCGCCCGTTGTGGAGCATGTCGGCGAGTTGACTGCTCGTATCGCGCCGCGAGAGCTCGTGCTCATTGATCGCGCATACGCTGTGGACAATGTGTCGCTCCCCCTCGTACTCTGGAGTGAAACGGATGGTGTTTGTCGCTACTGGCCACGGCTAGAATGGTGATTTGGATGACGCGTCTGGAGGAAGTCTTGCGGGGAGGCTGCCCGGATCAGGATCTAATCCGATATTTTGAGCACCAGCTCAAAATGAAGATTAGAACTGGAACGGAAACGACTGCACCCGACAGTCTTCGGTGAAAGGTGGATAAATGCAGCGAGCCTGGTTCATGCACGGGGGCTAGCCTTGATTTTCTCTTCTAGATCTCTGTTAGGCGCATCGGGGTGGATTCCGTTGGAACCCCTCCCGTGGTTTAGGTAAGATGTTCTTTTGTGTACCTAGTTAATGTGAGTGAATGTATTTGTCCTAGCCTCGTTCCCGGCTCCATTGCTTTTGTTATGATCCAGTTCGAGATTCCCACTGGACCATTGTTATTTTGTCCCGTTTTATTCTTTATTGGGTCAGTCTATATATTCTCCAGTCCAATTTATTTTGTACCCAGCTTCTCCATTCCCCTTAGAAAGAGAGCGGCTTGATTTTGTCTCTACAGGCAGAATACAGTGGCCTCTTAATTACGAGGCTTGGGTCTTATTAACATGATGTATATGCATTTATTTGAATTGTTTTATGTTTTGGGAACTTTTTGTTTTCTTCATACCCCTGCCCATCATGACATTCCATTTCTGGGCGTAAAAAATTTTTAAAGTTATTTTTTTGCAAAACTATTGTGAAATATTCACAAATTTTTATATACACATTTGGGGCGTTTTGTAGGTCCTCGGTATGTTATTTTTGCGACATTTTTGTGCATGATAAGTAAGAGTGGTGATGGACAAATTCTTACAGGAATGAGAACCATTGTAACGCATGTATGGGTCGTGATTCTGATTAGCTAGGTATAGGATAGAGTACTGAAGACCCAACCTGAGTTTTTCTTCCCCCTCCCCATTTTTCGGCCTTTGAGCCACAATTTGTATTTTGATAAATAAATAAAACCAACCCCTTCCCCACCCGGGGATTTTGTGTTACTTTTTGTTGTGTTGTTTTGTAATAAGAAGCTCAAAGCGTAGCATTTGTTCCGCAGTGATATTTGCCATTGCTTTGTGTCTGCACCGTTTTCCAGCCCGAGTTTATTGCTCGGGCCAGCGTAAAAGTAGTGTTCTTCGGAACGCGAAACACCGGGAAACAGTTGTCCGGCAAGGGCTTGGCCGTAGGAGGCATGGCCTCCGATGGGCTGGATAACAACACTCCTCTCACCATGGCGTCGGTGGGAGGCACGGAGGGGGATCATGCTTACCGCCAGCTACACCAACACCCCCTGCACCAGAAGCACCCGAAGCACCCGGATTACCTGGACTACCAAGACTACCGGCACTACCGGCGGCACCAGTATCTCCAGTTCCCTCCACGTCGGCGGAAGTTGTGCAGCAGAAACCAGCAGCAGCGGTACCCACCAACATGGCATGGAAGGAGGGCACCATCCAGAAAGTACTCAAGGGCGCTGCGTACTACGAATCCCTCAAGGACAAGTACGCTGAGTACGTGAAGGGAGCGGAAATCCTCCCGATACCAGAGACGCTGAGCGAGATCGAGCCCCAGGATCCTCTCCCTGCTGACCAAGGACCTGAAAAGCCACAAACTCATCGGAGTCAGCAGGGGACGTGCTAGAGAGGAGGCCATCAAAGCCCTCAAAATCAACGGCAAGATGGTGGCCAGGCGCAGCTACGCCACGTGCGGGACGTCCTGCTCAGCACCGCCGACGAGGCCAAAAAACTGGCCGGCACCACCATGCAGACCAAGACCCTGCTACTGGAAACTGAGTACATGGGCACGCGCAGAACCAAGATCACCCTGCACGGAGTGCCCATGGACATCTCACCAGACCACATGTCGGCGTTTTCTTCACTCAGTACGGCAGGGTCGAGGAAGTAAAGGCGCTCACCCTCAAAGAGGGCTTCTTGACTGGCGACTTCATCCTGCAGGCGACGGTCGCTCGCGAAAAGTTGGCCAAAATCCCCAACATTATCAACTGCAGGGGGAGAAGGATCTACGTCGTCGTGGAGGGCAGGAAGCCCTTCTGCTGGGTCTGCGGAGACTCCAACCACGTGGCCAGAGAGTGCCCCACCAAGAACCCGGCACCCAAGACCCAACCTCCGCAGACGACCGCCGCCGCCGCCGCTACTACAGTAAAGCCGGAAAAACCGGCACAACCAAAACGGCCCGGCGGAGCAAAAGGAGGGAGAATGGAAGACGGTTGGCAAGAGAGGAACCAAACCCAAGAGCCAACCGTCGGCGGAAAAGCAACCCGCCAAAGCAGCAGCAGTGCCAGCGTCCCCTCCTGCGCCCTCTCCCAAGCCAAAGGAGTCGGCAACTCCTCCCAGGAAGAAGGCGACGACACCCTCAAGCACCAGAAAGCAGGACGCCCTGCAGGCGAAAACCAAAAACCCCCGACGGAGGAGCGCATGGAGGTCAGCTCAGCGGCACAACCAAGAGCCTCTTCCCCGAAAAGAAACAGAGAGGAGGAAGAACAGCAGCAGCAACACAGCATCAAGATGCAGCGGAGGAGCAGAAGCAGCGACAGGAAGACGCATGCAGCCGTCTCGCTACCTGGCCCCCCGGAGAGACCAAAAGACACTTATGCCAAAAAGGCAAGCAGCTCTGCTCCTCCCCCCCCCCCCCCCCTCAAAAAAATCAGCAAACATCTTCCTTTTCCCAGTCCCCGTCTTCAAGCTGACCCCACTTACACCAAGGAAAACCCCTCCCCCACTCCCACCCCCTCTCCTACTACGTCCCAGCCCAGAAAGAAAAAGACTTCTCCCGAGTGGGCGAAGCCCTAATGAAAATAGACTCAAAGGACGTAGTTGGGGGAGGAATGCACAAAGGCGTGCACTTTTGAAGCCACTCCTCAAGCCTGCGAGGTCAACGGCAAGTCGTCCGAAGACCCTTTCAACTTCCCCCGACGCCCCGGGGTAATTACCCTCATCAGGACTACAGGGGGCAACCCCAAAGTGTGGGATCACGTGAGGCTGCCGAAAACTTTATCCCAACATCGTCATGATGAGGAGTGGTACCTCCCTGAACTACGCAAAATGGCGAAAAATTGTGCAGGCCGACTCCCAGTTTTACTCCACCCCTCGTTATATAGGGTAGTAAAACTAACATACCCAACGGACGTTGGCGGCATTGTCCATGACGGACGGGTTACGTCCGATGTAGGAACTGGTTCCCTTGGACAGTCCGTCGGGGGAATCTTTCCCCCCAATGATTTTTACCCGGTATGCGCTCGTGTTTAAGTGTTTTCTCTTTTCAGATCTACTAGATGTCTATCAAGATAGCCAGCTTGAATGCGAGGGGCTTGAGGGATCGGGGGTAAGGCGGCTCGCCTGCTTGTGACCTTCCTGTCCTTCGGCCTGGATGTGGCCGCGATCCAAGAGACCCACTTTGTTTGCGAAGTCGACTCGTGTGTGCTGTCCAACGACTTTGTCGTCTATTCAACATACGGGAGCCGGCTTATGCTAGAGGACTGCCTGCTGCGGTCAAGCGTACCTGGACACCGAGGATCGACCTTGTCCATGTCGGTGCCGAGGGCCGGCTCATCGTGGCCGATATTGCAGTGAAAAGCAAGACGTTCCGGCTGATTGCGGTTTACGCGCCCAACGTTCAAGGTGAGCGAGTCTCTTTCTTTCAGCTGTTGGAGCCCTTCATGGTGAATCAACACGGCTAATCTTAGTTAGGACTGGAATGCCATCCTAACCCCCAAATGGGATAGAGGAGGGGGCGCTAGCGGGTGGAGTGGTGATCGCAGCCTGGTCGATCTGATCGACGAATTTGGTCTCGTCGATAGATACCGGGTCGATCATCCGGATGGGAGCATGTGGACGTGGACGCATAGTTGGCCTTCTACCCGGGTATCAGCGTACCTGGATAGGATGTTAGTGAGAGAAGCCGACATAGACTTCTTAGAATGTCCAACGTTCCACTGGCTAGGCTGCTCGGACTACAAACTCGTTTGTGCCCGGGTGACGTTAGAATTTAGGCCTCAGTGGCTGGTTACTGGAAGTTCAATCAGTCCTTACTGGACGGGCGGGACTTTCGTGACCGTGACTAAATAGTTCAGCAGGCGTTAATTGGGCGAGTCATTGGGAGTAAGTGGTGGGCTAGCCTTAAGGATAGCATTGGGTCTTTCGCCACCCAATACAGCCAACGGCTCAGCCTAGATAAGGCTGCGAAGGCAAAGACACTACCGACTAATTTCGCCCGGGCGGAGGCTGGTGGGGATCCCCTAGAGATAGCCTTAGCCAGGAGGCCCTGCAGCTTGACCTAACAGGCGCTACATGGGTCTGATGATGGAGCATAAGTTAAGCAAGATGTCTTCGAAGCTGTGAACATGGGCGCGGAACTGCGCAAGGAAGAAATTCGCCGTGCCGGCGACAGGTACATTCGAGAGGTGCGCGACCCGGAGGACATCTCTAAGGTCCACTGACGACATGTGCGAGGCTTTCCGGCAACATTTCGAACACCGCTTTACCAAGGAACCTGGTCTCGCGACGAGGAGTTTCGCAGCTATTTGGCTGACTTTCCCCGGCACGAAGCAGGCAACTGGCTGGCGAGAGGAGATTACGGAGGACGAAATCCTACGTGGCCTTGAAGAAGGTCGGCAGAGGTAAAGTCCGCCAGGTTTGGATGGTTTGCCCCTATGAATTGTACTTGGTACTGTCGCACCTTTTGTCCCGATCTTGGCTGTCGTGTTCAACCACTGGTTTCGGCAGGGGTCCATCCCCGGTCGGATCACCAGGGCGTGATCACGCTGTTGAAAAAGGGCAAGAAGGATTGGAGGAATTAGACGATTACAGGCCCATAACTCTGCTAAACACAGAGTTAAAGATTCCCAGCCAAGATCCTGACGAATCGCTTGCAATAGTTGCCGAGTCTCTGTTGAAACCAGATCAGACTTGTTCTGTGAAGGGAGAACAATTCAGAGCAACCTGCACTTGATTCGCACGATCGTAGAGGGTGTAAAGACGACGATGAGGCCGCGCTGATCAATTTGGATCAGTCCAAGGCATTTGATAGGATTGTCATGGCTACCTGGCTGCTGTCCTGCAGGCCGCCGGATTCAAACCCGACTTCAGCCGCTGGATTAGCCTCCTGTATCGCTCCCCCCAGGCTGTGGTGCAGGTGAACGGGAAGCTGTCGGGCGCTTTCGCGCTGTCTAGGTCGGTCCGACAGGGTTGTCACTGTCGTCTCTCCTTTACGTCCTGGCGTTGGAGCCACTACTTCGCCGGCTAAGGGACGAGACGCACAGTCGGTCTACGTGGAATCGCCGTCCCTGGTGGAGCTCGGGTAGGGTTTCCGCGTACGCCGATGACGTAGCAGCCTTTTGTCGTACTCCCACCCCGGGGACGTAGAGGCAGTACAACAGGCGCTTGTACGGTACGAGAAGGTGACGGGGGCCGAAATTAACTGCGACAAGTCATCCGGCTTGCGGTTAGGTGCCTGGAAGGTGTTTCCCTCCCGGGGGCCCTTCGGCGCGGACGGACGGGCCAGTCAAGCTCCTCGGAGTTTGGTTCGGTCCGGACTTACAACTTGGAGAAAAACTGGTCAGAAGTACTGGCAAAGGTCGGCGCGTCGGTCAAGATTTGGCGTCGACGGGGTCTCTCCGTGAAGGGCTTGGCGGAGGTGTTAACACATACCTCTTTCCCATGATCCTTACCGACTGTCAGTACTTCCCCTTTGCGATGATCATGAGAAGGCGCTCGAGCGTTGCTATTCTCCTGCCTGTGGAGAGGACGCAAACGCTGTTAACAAAAGGAGCCTGCTACCTCCGTCCGTGTCAGGGGTCTGGGAATGCCACACTTGAGGAGCCACGTGCTCGCTTCGAGGTTGGCATTTCTCGGGCGCGCGTTGGAGGAAGATCGGTTGCTTGCGGGGGTAGTGAGGGACCTGTTGTTCCCTTGCCTTACCATCACCCCCCGGCCAGCCCTTTGGCTGACCGTCGGGCCTTGGGTGCGACCGAAATTCCTGCTCGAATGTCTGGCGGCCTTACAGGCCATTCCACGGTCAGTGACCTTTCACAGCCTAGGAAAATCTTCTATCAGGGATGCATTGGAGGGTGCCGTGAAGGATAAGCTGTGCAGTAAGCTCGGCATGTCGAGAGTGGAGTACCGCTCTCATTGGTCTTGGGCGCCGGGTGCGGATTGGCTCAGTAACTCTGAGTTCTCTCTCACCTGGCGATTGGCTCGGAATGGCTTGTCGCTCAATGACAGGCGTTTCGCAATGGGCCTGGCAGGTTGCCAGATTGTGAACGTTACAACCTTGGAGATCAAGGAGACGTCTGCGCACGCCTTCTTCCATTGTTCGCGCGTTCGCCGTTGTGGGAGCATGTCGGCGAGTTGACTGCTCGTATCGCGCCGCGAGAAGCTCGTGCTCATTGATCGCGCATACGCTGTGGACAATGTGTCGCCCCCGTACTCTGGAGTGAAACGGATGGTGTTCTGTCGCTACTGGCCGGCTGGAATGGTGATTTGGATGACGCGTCTGGAGGAAGTCTTGCGGGGAGGCCGTCTTTCGGATCGGGATCTAATCCGATATTTTGAGCACCAGCTCAAAATGAAGATTAGAACGCGAACGAAACGACTGCACCCGACAGTCTTCGGTGAAAGGTGGATAAATGCAGCGAGCCTGGTTCGCGTGACCGGGGCTTAGCCTTGATTTTCTCTTCTAGATCTGCTAGGCGCATCGGGGTGGATTCCGTTGGAACCCTCCCGTGGTTTAGGTAGATGTTCCTTTGTGTACCTGGTTAATGTGAGTGAATATATTTGTCCTAGCCTGTTCCCGGCTCCATTGCTTTTGTTATGATCCAGTTCGAGATTCCCACTGACCATTGTTGACCTTTTTGTCCCGTTTTATTCTCTCGGCTGGGTCAGCCTTATATATTCTCCAGTCCAATTTATTTTGTACCCAACCTCATTCCCCTTAGAAAGAGAGCGGCTTGATTTTGTCTCTACAGGCAGAATACAGTGGCCTCTTTAATTACGGAGTGTGTTTGGGTCTTATTAACATGATGTATATGCATTTATTTGAATTGTTTATGTTTTGGGAACTTTTGTTTTCTTCCTTGCCCTGCCCATCATGACATTCCATTTCATGTAAAATATTTTAAAGTTATTTTTTTGCAAACTATTGTAAATATTCTAGAATTTTTTTATATACACATTTGGGGCGTTTTGTGGGTCCTCATTGTATTATTTTTGCGACATTTTTGGTGCATGATAAGTAAGAGTGGTGATGGACAAATTCTTATGGTGAATGAGAACCGTTGTAACACTGTATGGGTCGTGATTCTGATTAGCTAGGTATAGAAGGGGATAGGCGTACTGAAGACCAACCCGAGTTTTTCTTCCCCCTCCCAATTTCGGCCTTGAGCCACAATTTGTATTTTTACAAATAAATAAAACCAACCCTTCCCCGCGATTTTGTGTTTTTTGTTGTATTTGTTTTGTAATAAGAAGCTCAAAGCGTAGCATTTTGTTCCGCAGTGATATTTACCATTGCTTCTTGTCTTGGGCAACTGTTTTCCAGCCCGAGTTTATTGCTCGAGCCAGCGTAAAAGTAGTGTTCTTCGGAACGCGAAACACCGGGAAGCAGTTGTCCGGTGTAGACCACGTGGGAGGCATGGCCTCCGAAGGGCCGGATAACAACACTCCTCTCACCATGGCGTCGGTGGGAGGCACGGAGGGACTGGCGCTTACCGCCAGCTACACCAACACCCCCGCACCAGAAGCACCCGAAGCACCCGGATTACCTGGACTACCGAGACTACCGGCACTACCGGCACCAGTATCTCCAGTTCCACATCCACGTCGGCGGAAGTTGTGCAGCAGAAACCAGCAGCAACGTTACCCACCAACATGGCATGGAAGGAGGGCACCCAATAAAGTACTCCAGAGGCGCTGCGTACTACGAATCCCTCGAGACCGTGCGCGGTACGTGAAGGGAGCGAAATCCTCCGATACCAGAGACGCTGAGCGAGATCGAGCCCAGGATCCTCTCCTCTTTATTAAAGGACCACGAAGAAGCACAAACTCATCCAGGTCAGCAGGGACGCCATAGAGGAGGCCATCAAAGCCCTCAAAATCAACGGCAAGATGGTGGCTGAGCGCCTTCACGCCACGTGGGACGTCCTGCTCAAGCACCGCCGACGGAGCAAAAAACTGGCCGGCACCACCATGCAGACCAAGACCTGCTACTGGAAACCGAATACATGGGCACGCGCGCAAGAACCAAGATCACCCTGCACGGAGTGCCATGGACATCTCACCAGACCATGTCGGGGTTTCTTCACTCAGTACGGCAGGGTCGAGGAAGTAGAAGCGCTCACCTCGAAGCAGGGCTTTTTAACTGGCGACTTCATCCTGCAGGCGACGGTCGCTCGCGAAAAGTTGGCCAAAATCCCCAACATCATTAACTGCAGAGGGAGAAGGATCTACGTCGTCGTGGAGGGCAGGAAGCACTTCTGCTGGGTCTGCGGAGACTCCAACTACGTGGCCAGGAGTGCCCCACTAGGAATCCGGCACCCAAGACCCAACCTCCGCAGACGACCGCCGCCGCCGCCGCTACTACAGCAGAAAAGCCGGAAAAACCGGCACAACCAAAAAACGGACCGGCGGAGCAAGGGAGAATGGAAGACGGTTGGCAAGAGAGGAACCAAACCCAGAGCCAACCGTCGGCGGAAAAGCAGCCCGCCAAAGCAGCAGCAGTGCCAGCGTCCCCTCCGCCGCCCTCTCCCAGGCAAAGGAGTCGGCAACTCCTCCCAGGAAGAAGGCGACGACACCCTCGCCAACCAAACAGGACGCCCTGCAGGGCGAAACCCAAAACCCCCGACGGAGGAGCGGATGGAGGTCGGCTCAGCCGGCACAACCAGAACCTCTTCCCTGAAACAAGAGGAGGAAGAACAGCAGCAGCAACGCGCAAATGCAGCGGAGAGACGGAAGCAGCGACAGAAAGACATCCGCAGCCGTCCCTTCCCGGGTCTCCGGAGAGGCCAAAAACGCCTTATGCCAAAAAGGCAAGCGGCCTCGTCTTCCCCCTCAAAAAATCAGCAAATATCTCTCCTTTCCCGATCCCCGATTAACAAGCTGACCCCACTTACACCAAAGACTCTCTCCCCCCCTCCCACCCCCTCTCCTACTACGTCCAGCCCAGAAAGAAAAGACTCTCCCAGGGGCAAGAAGCTAATAAAAATAGACTCAAAGGACGTAGCTAAGTGGAATGCACAAAGGCGTACGCACTGAAGCCACTCCTCAAGCTCAAAGAGGTCAACGGCAAGTCGTCCGAAGACCCTTTCAACTTCCCCCGACGCCCCGGGGGTAATTACCCTCATCAGGACTACAGGGGGCAACCTAAAGTGTGGGATCACGTGGAGGCTGCCGAAAAAACATCCCAACATCGTCATGATGAGGAGTGGTACTCTGAACTACGCAAAATGGCGAAAAATTGTGCAGGCCGACTCCCAGTTTCTCACCCCCTCGAACATATGGGTAATCAAACTAACATGCAACGGACGTTGGCGGCATTGTCCATGACGGACGGGTTACGTCCGATGTAGGAACTGGTTCCCTTGGACAGTCCGTCGGGGTCCTTTCCCCCAATGATTTTTACCCGGTATGCGCTCGTGTTTAAGTGTTTTCTCTTTTCAGATCTACTAGATGTCTATCCAAGATGGCAAGCTTGAATGCGAGGGCTTGAGGGATCGGGGTAAGGCAGCTCGCCTGCTTCGTGACCTCCTGTCCTTCGGCGTGGATGTCGCCGCGATCCAAAGACCCACTTTGTTTGCGAAGTCGACTCGTGTGTGCTGTCCAACGACTTTGTCGTCATTGGCGCATACGGGGAGCCGGCGCTGCAGAGGAGTTTCTTTGCTGGTCAAGCGTACCCTGGACGCGAGGATCGACCTTGTCCATGTCCCGGTGCCGAGGGCCGGCTCATCGTGGCCGATATTGCAGTGAAAAGCAAGACGTTCCGGCTGATTGCGGTTTACGCGCCCAACGTTCAAGGTGAGCGAGTCTCTTTCTTTCGTATTTGGAGCCCTTCATGGTGAATTCAACACGGCTAATCTTAGTTGGGGACTGGAATGCCATCCTAACCCCCAAATGGGATAGAGGAGGGAGCGCCCCGAGGTGAGTGGTGATCGCAGCCTGGTCGATCTGATCGGCCAATTTGGTCTCGTCGATAGATGCCGGGTCGATCATCCGGATGGGAGCATGTGGACGTGGACGCATAGTTGGCCTTCTACCCGGGTATCAGCGTACCTGGATAGGATGTTAGTGAAGCCGACATAGACTTCTTAGAATGTCCAACGTTCACTGGCTAGGCTACAACCGGACCACAAACTCGTTTGTGCCCGGGTGGCGTTGGAACACAGGCCTAGAATGGCTGGTTACTGGAAGTTCAATCAGTCCTTACTGGACAGGCGGGACTTTTGTGACCAGCTGACTAAGTAGTTCAGCGGGCGTTAATTGGGCGAGTCATTGGGAGTAAGTGGTGGGCTAGCCTTAAGGATAGCATTAGTCTTTCGCCACCCAATACAGCCAGCAGCTCCAACCCTAGATAAGGCTGCGAGCAAAGCACTTAGAGCTAATTTCGCCCGGGCGGAGGCTGGTGGGGATCCCCTAGAGATAGCCTTAGCCAGGGAGGCCACAGCGCCCGACTAACGAGCGCTACATGGGTCAGGTAATTAGGGCTAAGTTAAGCAAGATGTCTTCAGAAGCTGTGAACATGGGCGCGGAACTGCGCAAGGAAGAAATTCGCCGTGCCGGCGACCAGTACATTCGAGAGGTGCGCGACCCGGAGGACATCTCTAAGGTCCACTGACGACATGTACGAGGCTTTCCGGCAGCATTTCAGACACCGCTTTACCAAGAGACGGTCTCCGCGACGAGGAGTTTCGCAGCTATTTGGCTGACTTTCCACCTTTTGCCGGCTTTGAAGCAGCTAGCTGTGAAGGGGGAGATTACGGAGGACGAAATCTACGTGGCCTTGAAGAAGGTCGGCAGAGGCAAGTCCTCGGTTGGATGGTTTGCTGAATTGTACTTGAGGATGTCGCACCTTTTTGTCCCGATCTTGGCTGTCGTGTTCAACCACTGGTTTCGGCAGGGTCCATCCCCGGTCGGATCACCAGGGGCGTGATCACGCTGTTGAGGAGCAAGAAGGTTGGGAGGAAGCTAGACGATTACAGGCCCATAACTCTGCTAAACACAGAGTTAAAGATTCTGGCCAAGATCCTGACGAATCGCTTGCAGCTGGTTGCCGAGTCTCTGTTGGAACCGGATCAGACTTGTTCTGTGAAGGGAGAACAATTCAGAGCAACCTGCACTTGATTCGCACGATCGTAAGAGGGTGTAGAAGACGACGGACGAGGCCGCGCTGATCAATTTGGATCAGTCAAGGCATTTGATAGGATTGACCATGGCTACCTGGCTGCTGTCCTGCGGTGCCCGGATTCAAACCCGACTTCAGCCGCTGGATTAGCCTCCTGTATCGCTCCCCCCAGGCTGTGGTGCCGGTGAACGGGAAGCTGTCGGGCGCTTTCGCGCTGTCTAGGTCGGTCCGACAGGGTTGTCCACTGTCGTCTCTCCTTTACGTCCTGGCGTTGGAGCCGCTACTTCGCCGGCTAAGGGACGAGACGCACAGTCCGGTCCTACATTGGAATCGCCGTCCCTGGTGGAGCTCGAGCAGGGTTTCCGCGTACGCCGATGACGTAACGACCTTTGTGTCCTCCGCAGGGGACGCTAGAGGCGGTACAACAGGCGCTTGTACAGTACGAGAAGGTGACAGGGCCAGAATTAACTGCGACAAGTCATCCGGCTTGCGGTTAGGTGCCTGGAAGGGTGTTTCCTCCCGGGGCCCTTCGGCTGGACGGACGGGCCGGTCAAGCTCCTCGGAGTTTGGTTCGGTCCGGACTTACAACTGGAGAAAAACTGGTCAAGTACTGGCAAAGGTCGGCGCGTCGGTCAAGATTTGGCGTCGACGGGGGTCTCTCCGTGAAGGGCTTGGCGGAGGTGTGTAACTACCTCTTTCCCATGATCCTTTACCGACTGTCGAGGATACTTCCCTTTACGATGATCATGAGAAGGCGCTCGAGCGTTTGCTATTCTCCTGCCTGTGGAGAGGACGCAAACACATGGTCAGCGCAAAGGAGCCTGCTACCTCCGTCCGTGTCAAGGGGTCTGGGAATGCCACACTTGAGGAGCCACGTGCTCGCTTCGAGGTTGGCATTCTCAGGCGCGCGTTGGAGGAAGATCGGTTGCTTGCGGGGGTAGTGAGGGACATGTTCCCTTGCCTTGCCATCACCCCCCGACCCTTTGGCTGACGTCAGGCCTTGGGTGCGACCGAAATTCCTGCTCCGAATGTCTGGCGGCCTTACAGGCCATTCCACGGTCCAGTGACCTTTCACAGCCTAGGAAAATCTTCTATCGGGGGATTAGTGGAGGGTGCCGTGAAGGATAAGCTGTGCAGTAAGCTCGGCATGTCGGAGGTGGTCTTGGGCGCCGGGTGCGGATTGGCTCAGCAACTCTGAGTTCTCTCTCACCTGACGATTGGCTCGGAATGGCTTGTCGCTCAATGACAGGCGTTTCGCAATGGGCCTGGCGGATTTGCCAGATTGTGAACGTTGCAACCTTGGAATCAAGGAGACGTCTGCGCACGCCTTCTTCCATTGTTCGCGCGTTCGCCCGTTGTGGAGCATGTCGGCGAGTTGACTGCTCGTATCGCGCCGCGAGAGCTCGTGCTCGGTGATCGCGCATACGCTGTGGATATGTAATCCGCCCCCGTACTCTGGAGTGAAACGGATGGTGTTTCTGTCGCTACTGGCCACGGCTAGGGAATGGTGATTTGGATGACGCGTCTGGAGGAAGTCTTGCGGGGAGGCCGTCTTTCGGATCAGGATCTTACAATCCGATATTTTGAGCACCAGCTCCAAAATGAAGATTAGAACTGAACGGGAAACGACTGCACCCGACGGTCTTCGGTGAAGGTGGATAAATGCAGCGAGGCCTGGTTCGCGTGACCGGGAGCTGTAGCCCAGTTTTCTCTTCTAGATCTGCTAGGCGCATGGGGGTGGATTCCGTTGGAACGCCTCCCGTGGTTTAGGTAAGATGTTCTTTTTGTGTACCTAGTTAATGTGAGTGAATGGGGTATTTGTCCTAGCCTGTTCCCGGCTCCATTGCTTTTGTTATGATCCAGTTCGAGATTCCCACTGACCATTGTTATTTTGTCCCGTTTTATTCTCGGCTGGGTCAGCCTTATATTCTCCAGTCCAATTTATTTTGTACCCAGCTTCTCCATTCCCCTTAGAAAGAGAGCGGCTTGATTTTGTCTCTACAGGCAGAATACAGTGGCCTCTTTAATTACGAGGGTGTGTTTGGGTCTTATTAACATGATGTATATGCATTTATTTGAATTGTTTTATGTTTTGGGAACTTTTTGTTTTCTTCATACCCCTGCCCATCATGACATTCCATTTCATGTAAAATATTTTTAAAGTTATTTTTGCAAACTATTGTAAATATTCACAAATTTTTATATACACATTTGGGGCGTTTTGTAGGTCCTCGGTATGTTATTTTTGCGACATTTTTGGTGCATGATAAGTAAGAGTGGTGATGGACAAATTCTTATGGTGAATGAGAACCATTGTAACGCATGTATGGGTCGATTCTGATTAGCTAGGTATAGGATAGAGTACCGAAGACCAACCCGAGTTTTTCTTCCCCCTCCCAATTTTCGGCCTTGAGCCACAATTTGTATTTTTACAAATAAATAAAACCAACCCTTCCCCACCCGGGATTTTGTGTTGTTTTGTTGTGTTGTTTTGTAATAAGAAGCTCAAAGCGTAGCATTTGTTCCGCAGTGATATTTGCCATTGCTTTGTGTCTTGGGTAATTGCTTTTCCAGCCCGAGTTTATTGCTCGGGCCAGCGTAAAAGTAGTGTTCTTCGGCGAAACACCGGGAAGCAGTTGTCCGGTGTAAGGCCACGTAGGAGGTATGGCCTGAAGGGGCCGGATAACAACACTCCTCTCACCATGGCGTCGGTGGGAGGTACGGAGGGGACTGGCGCTTACCGCCAGCTACACCAACACTCCCTGCACCAGAAGCACCCGAAGCACCCGGATTACCTGACTACTGAGACTACCGGCACTACCGGCGGCACCAGTATCTCCAGTTCCCTCCACGTCGGCGGAAGTTGTGCAGCAGAAACCAGCAGCAGCGGTACCTACCAACATGGCATGGAAGGAGGGCACCATCCAGAAAGTACTCAAGGGCGCTGCGTACTACGAACCTCTCAAAGACAAGTACGCTGAGTACGTGAAGGAGCGGAAATCCTCCCGATACCAGAGACGCTGAGCGAGATCGAGCCCAGGATCCTCTCCTGCTGACCAAGGACCTGAAAAGCCACAAACTCATCGAGTCAGCAGGGACGCCATAGAGGAGGCCATCAAAGCCCTCAAAATCAACGGCAAGATGGTGGCCAGGCGCAGCTACGCCACGTGGGACGTCCTGCTCAGCACCGCCGACGAGGCCAAAAACTGGCCGGCACCACCATGCAGACCAAGACCCTGCTACTGGAAACCGAATACATGGGCACGCGCAGAACCAAGATCACCCTGCACGGAGTGCCCATGGACACTTCACCAGACCATGTCGGGGTTTTCTTCACTCAGTACGGCAGGGTCGAGGAAGTAAAGGCGCTCACCTCGAAGCAGGGCTTTTTAACTGGCGACTTCATCCTGCAGGCGACGGTCGCTCGCGAAAAGTTGGCCAAAAAATCCCAACATCATTAACTGCAGGGGACAAGGATCTACGTCGTCGTGGAGAAACCCTTCTGCTGGTATCTGCGGAGACTCCAACCACGTGGCCAGTGGAGTGCCCCACCAAGAATCCGGCACTCAAGACTCCAACCTCCGCAGACGACCGCTGCCGCCGCCGCTACTACAGCAGAAAAACCGGAAAAACCGGCACAAATCCAAAACGGCCCGGCGGGAGGAAGGAGGGAGAATGGAAGACGGTTGGCAAGAGAGGAACCAAACCCAAGAGCCAACCGTCGGCGGAAAAAGCGCTAACCCGCCAAAGCAGCAGCAGTGCCAGCGTCCCCTCCTGCGCCCCTCTCCCAAGCCAAAGGAGTCGGCAACTCCTCCCAGGAAGAAGGCGACGACACCCTCGCCAACCAAGCAGGACGCCCTGCAGGCGAAAACCAAAACCCCGACGGAGGAGCGGATGGAGGTCGGCCAGCGGCACAACCAAGAGCCTCTTCCCTAAAAGAAACAGAGAGGAGGAAGAACAGCAGCAGCAACACAGCACCAAGATGCAGCGGAGGAGCAGAAGCAGCGACAGAAAGACGCATGCAGCCGTCTCGCTACCCGGGTCTCCGGAGAGGCCAAAAGACACTTATGCCAAAAAGGCAAGCAGCCTCCCGTCTTCCCCTCAAAAAAATCAGCAAACATCTCTCCTTTTCCCAGTCCCCGGTCTTCAAGCTGACCCCACTTACACCAAGGAAAACTTTCCCCACTCCCACCCCCTCTCCTACTACGTCCCAGCCCAGAAAGAAAAGGATTCTCCCGAGGGGCGAAGCCCTAATGAAAATAGACTCAAAAGGACGTAGCCAGGGAGTGGAATGCACAAAGGCGTGCAATTTTCGAAGCCACTCCTCAAGCTCATAGAGGTCAACGGCAAGTCGTCCGAAGACCCTTTCAACTTCCCCCGACGCCCCGGGGGAATTACCCCCATCAGGACTACAGGGGGCAACCTAAAAGTGTGGGATCACGTGGAGGCTGCCGAAAAGCTTTATCCCGAAGATCAAGTCATGATGAGGAGGGCGCTCTGAACTACGCAAAATGGCGAAAAATTGTGCAGGCCGACTCCCAGTTTTACTCCACCCTGTTATATAGTAGTAAAACTAACATACCCAACGGACGTTGGCGGCATTGTCCATGACGGACGGGTTACGTCCGATGGTGGAACCGGTTCCCTTGGACAGTCCGTCGGGGTCCTTTCCCCCAATGATTTTTACCCGGTATGCGCTCGTGTTTAAGTGCTTTCTCTTTTCAGATCTACCAGATGTCTATCAAGATAGCCAGCTTGAATGCGAGGGGCTTGAGGATCGGGTAAGGCGCTCGCCTGCTTCGTGACCCTGTCCTTCGGCGTGGATGTCGTCATGATCCAAGAGACCCACTTTGTTTGCGAAGTCGACTCGTGTGTGCTGTCCAACGACTTTGTCGTCTATTCAGCATACGGGAGCCGGCATGCCAGAGGAGTTTCTTTTGCTGGTCAAGGTACCCTGGACGCGAGGATCGACCTTGTCCATGTCGGTGCCGAGGGCCGGCTCATCGTGCACGATATTGCAGTGAAAAGCAAGACGTTCCGGCTGATTGCGGTTTACGCGCCCAACGTTCAAGGTAGCGAGTCTCTTTCTTCTTCGGCTGTTGGAGCCCTTCATGGTGAATCCAACACGGCTAATCTTAGTTGGGGACTGGAATGCCATCCTAACCCCCCAAATGGGATAGAGGCAGGGGCGCTAGCGGGTGGAGTGGTGATCGTAGCCTGGTCGATCTGATCGGCGAATTTGGTCTCGTCGATAGATACCGGGTCGATCATCCGGATGGGAGCATGTGGACGTGGACGCATAGTTGGCCTTCTCTACCCGTATCAGCGTACCTGGATAGGATGTTAGTGAGAGAAGCCGACATAGACTTCTTAGAATGTCCAACGTTCCACTGGCTAGGCTACTCGGACCACAAACTCGTTTGTGCCCGGGTGGCGTTAGAATTTAGGCCTAGAATGGCTGGTTACTGGAAGTTCAATCAGTCCTTACTGGACAGGCGGGACTCGTGACCAGCTGACTAGAGAAGTTCAGCGGGCGTTAATTGGGCGAGTCATTGGGAGTAAGTGGTGGGCTAGCCTTAAGGATAGCATTAGGTCTTTCGCCACCCAATACAGCCAACGGCTCAACCTAGATAAGGCTGCGAAGGCAAAGACACTTAGAGCTAATTTCGCCTGGGCGAGGCTGGTGGGGATCCCCTAGAGATAGCTCAGGCTAGGAGGGCCCTGCAGCGCCCGACTAACGAGCGCTACATGGGTCAGGTAATTAGACATAAGTTAAGCAAGATGTCTTCCGAAGCTGTGAACATGGGCGCGAACTGCGCAGAAGAAATTTCCAAGACAAAGCCGGCGACCGGTACATTCGAGAGGTGCGCGACCCGGAGGGACATCTCCTAAGGTCCACTGACGACATGTGCGAGGTCGGGCAGCATTTCGAACACCGCTTCACCAAGGAACTCATTCTGCGACGAGGAGTTTTGCAGCTATTTGGCTGACTTTCCTTGGCTTTTGCCGGATGAAGCGGTTGAAGGTGAAGGGAGATTACGGAGGACGAAATCTACGTGGCCTTGAAGAAGGTCGGCAGAGGCAAGTCGCCAGGTTTGGATGGTTTGCCTCATGAATTGTACTTCGAGGATGTCGCACCTTTTGTCCCGATCTTGGCTGTCGTGTTCAACCACTGGTTTCGGCAGGGTCCATCCCCGGTCGGATCACCAGGGGCGTGATCACGCTGAAGTTGAGAAAGGGCAAGAAGGTTGGGAGGGACTTAGACGATTACAGGCCCATAACTCTGCTAAACACAGAGTTAAAGATTCTGGCCAAGATCCTGACGAATCGCTTGCAGCTAGTTGCCGAGTCTCTGTTGGAACCGGATCAGACTTGTTCTTGGTGAAGGGGAGAACAATTCAGATAACCTGCACTTGATTCGCACGATCGTAGAGGGTGTAGAAGACGACGATGAGGCCGCGCTGATCAATTTGGATCAGTCCAAGGCATTTGATAGGATTGACCATGGCTACCTGGGCTGCTGTCCTGCAGGCTGCCGGATTCAAACCCGACTTCAGCCGCTGGATTAGCCTCTGTATCGCTCCAGGCTGTGGTGCAGGTGAACGGGAAGCTGTCGGGCGCTTTCGCGCTGTCTAGGTCGGTCCGACAGGCTGTCCACCGTCGTCTCTCCTTTTACGTCCTGGCGCTCGGGAGCCGCTACTGCCGGCTAAGGGACGAGACGCACAGTCCGGTCCTACGTAACCGCCGTCCCTGGTGGAGCTCGAGCCAGGTTTCCGCGTACGCCGATGACGTAACGACCTTGTGTCCTCCCCCGCAGGGACATAGAGGCAGTACAACAGGCGCTTTCGTACGGTACGAGAAGGTGACAGGGGCCAGAATTAACTGCGACAAGTCATCCGGCTTGCGGTTAGGTGTTCGGAAGGTGTCTTCCGGCCCTTTCGGCTGGACGGACGGGCCGGTCAAGCTCCTCGGAGTTTGGTTCGGTCCGGACTTACAGCTGGAGAAAAACTGGTCAGAAGTACTGGCAAAGGTCGGCGCGTCGGTCAAGATTTGGCGTCGACGGGGCCCTCCGTGAAGGGCTTGGCGGAGGTGTAACACATACCCTTTTCCCATGATCCTTTACCGACTGTCAGTACTTCTTGCGATGATCATGAGAAGGCGCTCGAGCGTTTGCTATTCTCCTGCCTGTGGAGAGGACGCAAACACATGGTCAGCAAAGGAGCCTGCTACCTCCGTCCGTGTCAAGGGGGTCTGGAATGCCACACTTGAGGGGAGCCACGTGCTCGCTTCGAGGTTGGCATTTCAGGCGCGCGTTGGAGGAAGATCGGTTGCTTGCGGGGGTAGTGAGGGACATGTTCTCGTCTTTACCATCACCCCCCGACCCTTTGGCTGACCGTCAGGCCTTGGGTGCGACCGAAATTCCTGCTCGAATGTTCATGGGCCTTACAGGCCATTCCACGGTCCAGTGACCTTTCACAGCCTAGGAAAATCTTCTATCGGGGATTAGTGGAGGTGCCGTGAAGGATAAGCTGTGCAGTAAGTCGGCATGTCGAGAGTGGAGTACCGCTCTCATTGGTCTTGGGCGCCGGGTGCGGATTGGCTCACAACTCTGAGTTCTCTCACCTGGCGATTGGCTCGAATGGCTTGTCGCTCAATGACAGGCGTTTCGCAATGGGCCTGGCGGATTTGCCAGATTGTGAACGTTGCAACCTTGGGAATCAAGGAGACGTCTGCGCACGCCTTTCCATTGTTCGCGCGTTCGCCCGTTGTGGGAGCATGTCGGCGATTTGACTGCTCGTATCGCGCCGCGGGAGCTCGTGCTCATTGATCGCGCATACGCTGTGGACAATGGTGTCGCCCCCGTACTCTGGAGTGAAACGGATGGTGTTTCTGTCGCTACTGGCCACGGCTAGAATGGTGATTTGGATGACGCGTCTGGAGGAAGTCTTGCGGGGAGGCCGTTCGGATCAGGATCTAATCCGATATTTTGAGCACCAGCTCAAAATGAAGATTAGAACTGAACGGAAACGACTGCACCCGACAGTCTTCGGTGAAAGGTGGATAAATGCAGCGAGCCTGGTTCGCGTGACCGGGGCCAGCCTTGATTTTCTTCTAGATCTGTTAGGCGCATCGGGGTGGATTCCGTTGGAACCCTCCCGTGGTTTAGGTAAGATGTTCTTTGTGTACCTAGTTAATGTGAGTGAATGTATTTGTCCTAGCCTGTTCCCGGCTCCATTGCTTTTGTTATGATCCAGTTCGAGATTCCCACTGACCATTGTTATTTTGTCCCGTTTTATTCTCGGCTGGGTCAGCCTTGTTATATTCTCCTGTTCAATTTATTTTGTACCCAGCTTCTCCATTCCCCTTAGAAAGAGAGCGGCTTGATTTTGTCTCTACAGGCAGAATACAGTGGCCTCTTTAATTACGAGGGTGTGTTTGGGTCTTATTAACATGATGTATATGCATTTATTTGAATTGTTTTATGTTTTTGGGAACTTTTTGTTTTCTTCATACCCCTGCCCATCATGTCATTCCATTTCATGTAAAATTTTTAAAGTTATTTTTGCAAACTATTGTAAATATTCACAAATTTTTATATACACATTTGGGGCGTTTTGTAGGGTCCTCGGTAATATTATTTTTGCGACATTTTTTGGTGCATGATAAGTAAGAGTGTGATGACAAATTTTGGCGGTGAATGAGAACCATTGTAACGCATGTATGGGTCGATTCCGATTGGCCAGGTATAGGATATACTGAAGACCAACCCGAGTTTTTCTTCCCCTCCCAATTTTCGGCCTTGAGCCACAATTTGTATTTTTACAAATAAATAAAACCAACCCTTCCCCACCCGGGATTTTGTGTTGTTTTGTTGTGTTGTTTTGTAATAAGAAGCTCAAAGCGTAGCATTTGTTCCGCAGTGATATTTGCCATTGCTTTGTGTCTTGGGCAACTGTTTTCCAGCCCGAGTTTATTGCTCGGGCCAGCGTAAAAGTAGTGTTCTTCGAACGCGAAACACCGGGAAGCAGTTGTCCGGTGTAAGGCCACACGTAGGAGGCATGGCCTCCGATGGGCCGGATAACAACACTCCTCTCACCATGGCGTCGGTGGGAGGCACGGAGGGGGACTGGCGCTTACCGCCAGCCACACCAACACCCCCACAAGAAGCACCCGAAGCACCCGGATTACCTGGACTACCAAGACTACCGGCACTACCGGCGGCACCAGTATCTCCAGTTCCCTCTCCACGTCGGCGGAAGTTGTGCAGCAGAAACCAGCAGCGGTACCCACCAACATGGCATGGAAGGAGGGCACCATCCAGAAAGTACTCAAGGGCGCTGCGTACTACGAATCCCTCAAGGACAAGTACGCTGAGTACGTGAAGGGAGCGGAAATCCTCCCGATACCAGAGACGCTGAGCGAGATCGAGCCCAGGATCCTCTCCCTGTTGACCAAGGACCTGAAAAGCCACAAACTCATCGGAGCTAGGCAGGGACGCCATAGAGGAGGCCATCAAAGCCCTCAAAATCAACGGCAAGATGGTGGCTAGGCGCAGCTACGCCACGTGGGACGTCCCGAAGTTCAAGACCGCCGACGAGGCCAAAAAACTGGCCGGTACCACCATGCAGACCAAGACCCTGCTACTGGAAACCGAATACATGGGCACGCGCGCAGAACCAAGATCACCCTGCACGGAGTGCCCATGGACATCTCACCAGACCAAGTCGGGGCCTTCTTCACTCAGTACGGCAGGGTCGAGGAAGTAAAGGCGCTCACCTCGAAGCAGGGCTTTTTGATCAAGCGGATCATCCTGCAGGCGACGGTCGCTCGCGAAAAGCTGGCCAAAATCCCCAACATCATCAACTGCAGGGGGAGAAGGATCTACGTCGTCGTGGAAGGCAGGAAGCTCCTTCTGCTGGGTCTGCGGAGACTCCAACCACGTGGCCAGGGAGGCCCCACCAAGAATCCGGCACCCAAGACCCAACCTCCGCAGACGTAACGCCGCCGCCGCCGCTACTACAGCAGAAAAGCCGGAAAAACCGGCACAACCAAAAAACGGCCCGGCGGAGCAAAAGGAGGGAGAATGGAAGACGGTTGGCAAGAGAGGAACCAAACCCAAGAGCCAACCGTCGGCGGGAAAAGCAACCCGCCAAAGCAGCAGCAGTGCCAGCGTCCCCTCCTGCGCCCTCTCCCAAGCCAAAGGAGTCGGCAACTCCTCCCAGGAAGAAGGCGACGACACCCTCGCCAACCAAGCAGGACGCCCTGCAGGCGAAAACCAAAAAACCCCCGACGGAGGAGTGATGGAGGTCGGCCTCAGCGGCACAACCAAGAGCCTCTTCCTAAAAAGAAACAGAGAGGAGTGAAGAACAGTAGCAGCAACACAGCACCAAGATGCAGCGGAGGAGCAGAAGCAGCGACAGAAAGACGCATGCAGCCGTCTCGCCACTCCGGTCTCCGGAGGAGGCCAAAAGACACTTATGCCAAAAAGGGGTGTTAGCCTCCCCGTCTTCCCCTCAAAAAAATCAGCAAACATTCCTCCTTCCCAGTCCCCGGTCTTCAAGCTGACCCCACTTACACCAAGGAAAACTCTCTCCCCCACCCTACCCCCTCTCCTACTACGTCCCAGCCCAGAAAGAAAAGGACTCTCCCGAGTGGGCGAAGCCCCACGAAAATAGACTCAAAGGACGTAGCTAGGGAGTGGAATGCACAAAGGCGTGCACTTTAAAGCCACTCCTCAAGCTCAAAGAGGTCAACGGCAAGTCGTCCGAAGACCCTTTCAACTCCCCCGACGGCCCTTAGTACTAATTTACCAGACTACAGGGGGCAATCTAAAAGTGTGGGATCACGTGGAGGCTGCCGAAAACTTTATCCCAACATCGTCATGATGAGGAGTGGTACTCCTGAACTAATGCAAAATGGCGAAAATTGTGCAGGCCGACTCCCAGTTTTACTCCACCCTCGTTACATAGGGTAGTAAAAACTAACATACCCAACGGACGTTACATTAACCATGACGGACGGGTTACGTCCGATGTAGGAACTGTCTTTGACAGTCTGTCGGGGTCCTTTTCCCCCAATGATTTTTACCCGGTATGCGCTCGTGTTTAAGTGTTTTCTCTTTTCAGATCTACTAGATGTCTACTGCGCGCCAGCTTGAATGCGAGGGGCTTGAGGGATCGGGGTGGCGCGGCTCGCCTGCTTCGTGACCTCCTGTCCTCGGCGTGGATGTCGCCGCGATCCAAGAGACCCACTTGTTTGCGAAGTCGACCTGTGTGTGCTGTCCAACGACTTTGTCGTCTATTCAGCATACGGAGCCGCGGCATGCCAGAGGAGTTTCTTTGCTGGTCAAGCGTACCCTGGACGCGAGGATCGACCTTGTCCATGTCGCGGCCGAGGGCCGGCTCATCGTGGCCGATATTGCAGTGAAAAGCAAGACGTTCCGGCTGATTGCGCCTACGCGCCCAACGTTCACGAGCGAGTCTTCTTTCGGCCGTTGAGCCCTTCATGGTGAATCCAACACGGAGTTAATCTAGTTGGGGACTGGAATGCCATCCTAACCCCCAAATGGGATAGAGGGAGTGGGCGCTAGCGGGCGGGAGGGTGATCGCAGCCTGGTCGATCTGATCGGCGAATTTGGTCTCGTCGATAGATACCGGGTCGATCATCTGGATGGGAGCATGTGTGGACGTGGACGTGTATAGTTGGCCTTTCTACCCGGGTATCAGCGTACCTGGATAGGATGTTAGTGAGAGAAGCCGACATAGACTTCTTAGAATGTCCAACGTTCCTAATTGGCTAGGCTACTCGGACCACAAACTCGTTTGTGCCCGGGTGGCGTTAGAATTTAGGCTCAGAATGGCTGGTTACTGGAAGTCCAATCAGTCCTTACTGGACAGGCGGGACTTTCGTGACCAGCCGACTAGAGAAGTTCAGCGGCGTTAATTGGGCGAGTCATTGGGAGTAAGTGGTGGGCTAGCCCTTAAGGATAGCATTAGAATTTTTCGCCACCCAATACAGCCAACGGCTCAACCTAGATAAGGGCTGCGAAGGCAAAGACACTTAGAGCTAATTTCGCCCGGGCGGAGGCTGGTGGGGATCCCCTAGAGATAGCCTTAGCCAGGAGGCCCTGCAGCGCCCGACTAACGAGCGCTACATGGGTCAGGTAATTAGGGCTAAGTTAAGCAAGATGTCTTCCGAAGCTGTGAACATGGGCGCGGCACTGCGCAAGGAAGAAATCGCCGTGCCGGCGACCGGTACATTCGAGAGGTGCGCGACCCGGAGGGACATCTCCTAAGGTCCACTGACGGAAGCGCGAGGCTTTCCGGCAGCATTGAACACCGCTTACCAAGGAACCTGGTCTCCGCGACGAGGAGTTTCGCAGCTATTTGGCTGACTTTCCCCGGCTTTTGCCGGCTGAAGCGGCTAGCTGTGAAGGGGAGATTACGGAGGACGAAATCTACGTGGCCTTGAAGAAGGTCGGCAGAGGCAAGTCGCCAGGTTTGGATGGTTTGCCCTATGAATTGTACTTTGAGGATGTCGCACCTTTTGTCCCGATCTTGGCTGTCGTGTTCAACCACTGGTTTCGGCAGGGGGTCCATCCCCGGGTCGGATCACCAGGGGCGTGATCACGCTGTTGAGAAAGGGCAAGAAGGTTGGGAGGGAATTAGACGATTACAGGCCCATAACTCTGCTAAACACAGAGTTAAAGATTTCATTAAGATCCTGACGAATCGCTTGCAGCTAGTTGCCGAGTCTCTGTTGGAACCGGATCAGACTGCTCCAAAGAAGGGGAGAACAATTCAGAGCAACCTGCACTTTGATTCGCACGATCGTAGAGGAAGACGACGATGAGGCCGCGCTGATCAATTTGGATCAGTCCAAGGCATTTGATAGGATTGACCATGGCTACCCGTCGTCATCCTTGCAGGCCGCCGGATTCAAACTCCGACTTCAGCCGCTGACAGGGGCCTCCGTATCGCTCCCCCAGGCTGTGGCAGGCAATCGAAGCTGCCGGCGCTTTCGCGCCGTCTAGGTCGGTCCGACAGGGTTGTCCACTGTCGTCTCTCCTTTACGTCCTGGCGTTGGAGCCGCTACTTCGCCGGCTAAGGGACGAGACGCACAGTCCGGTCCTACGTGGAATCGCCGTCCCTGGTGGAGCTCGAGCCAGGGTTTCCGCGTACGCCGACGACGCAACGACCTTTGTGTCCTCCCGCAGGGACATAGAGGCGGTACAACAGGCGCTTGTACGGTACGAGAAGGTGACAGGGGCCAGAATTAACTGCGACAAGTCATCCGGCTTGCGGTTAGGTGTCCCGAAGGGTGTTTCCCTCCCGGGGCCCTTCGGCTGGACGGACGGGCCGGTCAAGTTCTCCGAGTTTGGTTCGGTCCGGACTTACAGCTGGAGAAAAACTGGTCAGAAGTACTGGCAAAGGTCGGCGCGTCGGTCAAGATTTGGCGTCGACGGGGTCTTCCGTGAAGGGCTTGGCGGAGGTGTGTAACACATACCTCTTTCCCATGATCCTTTACCGACTGTCAGTACTTCCCCTTTGCGATGATCATGAGAAGGCGCTCGAGCGTTTGCTATTCTCCTGCCTGTGGAGAGGACGCAAACACATGGTCAGCAAAGGAGCCTGCTACCTGTCCGTGTCATAGGGGGTCTGGGAATGCCACCTTGAGGAGCCACAGCTCGCGTCGCCGAGGTTGGCATTTCTGGGCGCGCGTTGGAGGAAGATCGGTTGCTTGCGGGGGTAGTGAGGACATGTTCCCTTGCCTTACCATCACCCCGACCCTCGGCCGACCGTCAGGCCTTGGGTGCGACCGAAATTCCTGCTCGAATGTCTGAGTGGCTCCACAGGCCATTCCACGGTCCAGTGACCTTTCACAGCCTAGGAAAATTTTCTATCGGGGATTAGGTGAGGGTGCCGTGAAGGATAAGCTGTGCAGTAAGTTTGGCATGTCGAGAGTGGAGTACCGCTCTCATTGGTCTTGGGCGCCGGGTGCGGATTGGCTCAGCAACTCTGGAGTTCTCTCTCACTCCGGCGATTGTCAAATGGCTTGTCGCTCAATGACAGGCGTTTCTGCAATGGGCCTGGCGGATTTGCCAGATTGTGAACGTTGCAACCTTGGAATCAAGGAGACGTCTGCGCACGCCTTCTTCCATTGTTCGCGCGTTCGCCCGTTGTGGGAGCATGTCGGCGAGTTGACTGCTCGTATCGCGCCGCGAGAGCTCGTGCTCATTGATCGCGCATACGCTGTGGACAATGTGTCGCCCCCGTACCTTGGAGTGAAACGATGGTGTTTCTGTCGCTACTGGCCACGGCTAGAATGGTGATTTGGATGACGCGTCTGGAGGAAGTCTTGCGGAGGCCGTCTTTCGGATCAGGATCTAATCCGGATATTTCTGAGCACCAGCTCAAAATGAAGATTAGAACTGAACGGAAACGACTGCACCCGACAGTCTTCGGTGAAAGGTGGATAAATGCAGCGAGCCTGGTTCGCGTGACTCGGGCTAGCCTTGATTTTCTCTTTCAGATCTGTTAGGCGCATCGGGGTGGATTCCGTTGAACCCCTCCCGTGGTTTAGGTAAGATGTTCTTTGTGTACCTAGTTAATGTGAGTGAATGTATTTGTCCTACTGTTCCCGGCTCCATTGCTTTTGTTATGATCCAGTTCGAGATTCCCACTGACCATTGTTATTTTGTCCCGTTTTATTCTCGGCTGGGTCAGCCTTATATTCTCCAGTCCAATTTATTTTGTACCCAGCTTCTCCATTCCCCTTAGAAAGAGAGCGGCTTGATTTTGTCTCTACAGGCAGAATACAGTGGCCTCTTTAATTACGAGGGTGTGTTTGGGTCTTATTAACATGATGTATATGCATTTATTTGAATTGTTTTATGTTTTGGGAACTTTTTGTTTTCTTCATACCCCTGCCCATCATGACATTCC
>JBBBDQ010009652.1:0-10384 GCA_037127315.1 Ascarosepion bandense
CCACATGTTCCGCCGCCCCGCAGACCCAACAGCACGGCTTCCTGCCCTCTACAATAATAAATATCACGCGACCCCTGCAGGTGAGGATGTTAGGAATTTTTTCGATATTTTCCTTCGAAATGGTCAACTGCAGGGTCATGTCGCCTGTTAAAATTCCGGCCTTGGACCGCAGCGAGGAAACACAGGCCACCCTTCCATAATTGGCGAAAAAGGCACCTATGTGGTCCTCTGCAATGTCCATGGGGACGCCATGCAGGGTAACCTTGATCTTCCTGGTCCCCATATATTCAGTGTGGAGTTGTAGCGTTTTAGTCTCCAGAACAACTCCAATTAATCTTTTGGCTTCCTCTGCTGAAGCCAGCAGGACGTCCCACATGGCATTGCTCTTCCTCGCCACGGCCCTAGCATTCAACTTCAGAGTTGCAATTGCCTCCTCAAATGCGTCTCTAGTTATTCCTACCATCTTATGAGACTTGATGTCTTTAGTTATCAGCGTAATAATACGCACTTCTATTTTAGCTAGTTCTTCCGGAACAGAGACCAGCTCAGTTCCTTTAATGTACTGAGCGTACTTGACCTTCATTTCGTCATAGAACTCTTCTCCCTTCATTATCATCTTTCCCCCTGTCCATCCAGAGGTCGAGGGTTTAGGTGATCCCGGTCCTGGTAGCACAGTTACTGATGCTGGTAAACCAGCTGCTGGAACTGAAGGGGGATTAATCCGCGGCGGTAATGCCCAATCCCCCTCCTTTCCTCCGACCGAGGCCGTGGTGGGAGAACCTTTGAGGCCTTCCGGAGCCATGCCTCCCAAGAGGCCGAACCACGGACGCTTGTCTTCCGGCGTTTCGCGTTTTACCCTTCTTTTGCGCGGGCCTGAGCAATGGGCTGGAACACAATTGTCCAGGAAACAAAGCAATAGTAAGTATCACTATGGAACAGATACTACACTTTGATCCTCTGCCATTTACCACACAACACAAGATTGGGAGGAAATGACTAGTTTATTTATCTTGTTTCAAGGTATGGCACAAGGCCGAAAAAATGGGAGGGGGAACAAAACTTGGGGTGGTCTTCAGTACTCTATCTTATACCTAGCTAATCGGATTCACGACCCATACATACGTTACAATTTTCTCAATCACCATAGAAGTTATCACATCTTATATTTTATATTTTTAAAATGCCATAAAAATAGCCACCAGGGACCTACAAAACGCCCCAAATGTACATAAAAATTTGTGACTATTTACAATATAATACAAAAATAACTTTAAAATTTATACATGAAATGACATGATGGAAGAGTATGAAGAAACAGAAAATCCCAAAATAAAACAATTTCAAATGAACATCATATACAGAGTGTTAGTAAAGACAAACACACCCTCATAATTAAAGAGGCCACTGTATTCTGCCTTAAAAGAACAAATCAAGTAGCTCTCTTTCTAAGGAGAATCTGAATGAATACAAAATAAATTGGACTGGAGAATATATAAGGCTGACCCAGCCGAGAATGGAACGGGACAAAATGAAAAACTGAAGGACAAGGGATCTCGAACTGGATCATAACAAAAGCATTGGAGCCGGGAACAGGCTAGGACAAGCTATACGCTCACATTAACTAGGTACACACAAGGAGGAATATCTACCTTAACCACGGGAAGGGTTCGAATACGATATCGATTAGATCTAAAGAAAATCAAGGCTAGCCCCGGTCACACGAACCAGGCTCGCTGCCTGTATCCACCTTTCACCAAAGTCTGTCGGGTGCAGCCGTTTCCGTTCAGTTCTGAAATCTTCATTTTTGAGCTGGTGCTCAAAATATCGGATTAGATCCTGATCCGAAAGACGACCGCCCCGCAAGACTTCCTCCGGTCATCACGTCCATATCACCCATTCTAGCCGAGGCTAGCAGTGTCAGAAACACCATCCGCTTCACTCCAGAGTACGGGGGCAACACATTGTCCACAGCGTATGCGCGATCAATGAGCACGAGCTCCCGCGGCGCGAGCAGTCAGCTCGCCGACACGCGCCCACAACGGGCGAACGCGCGAACAATGGAAGAAGGCGTGCGCAGACGTCTCCTTAATTCCAAGGTTGCAACGTTCACAATCTGGCAAATCGCAGGCCCATTGCGAAACGCTTGTCATTGAGAGACAAACCATTCCGAGCCAATCGCCAGGTCAAGAGAAAACTCAGAGTTGCTGAGCCAGTCCGCACCTGGCGCAGAATTAATGAGAGCGGTATCCCCGCCGACATGCCGAAGCTTACTCCACAGCTTATCCTTCACGGCGCCCTCCACTAATCCCCGATAGAAGATTTTCCTAGGCTGTGAAAGGGATCACTGGACCGTGGAATGGCGCATGAAGCCGCCAGACATTCGAGCAAGAATTTCGGTCGCACCCAAGGCCCTGACGGTCAGCCATAGAGGTCGGGGGCGTGATGGTAAGGCAAGGGAACATGTCTACCCCGCAAGCAGCCGATCTTCCTCCAACGCCTGAGGAATGCTTGGCAACGGCGGTGGCTCCTCCAAGTGTGGCATCCCCAGACCCCCCTTCGACACGGACGGAGGCAGCAGACTCCTTTGTCGACCATGTGTTTGCGTCCTCTCCAAAGACAGGAGAATAGCAAACGCTCGAGCACCTTCTCATGATCGTCACAAAGGGGAAGTACTGACGGCCAGTAAGGATCATGGGAAAGAGGTATGTGTTACACACCTCCGCCAAAGCCCTTCACGGAGAGACCCCGTCGACGCCAAATCTTGACCGACGCGCCGACCTTTGCCAGTACTTCTGACCAGTTTTTCTCCAGCTGTAAGTCCGGACCGAACCAAACTCGAGGAGCTTGACCGGCCCGTCCGTCAGCCTGAAGGGCCCCGGGGGACTCCCTTCCAGGCACCTAACCACCGAACCGGAATGACTTGTCGCAGTTAATTCTGGCCCCTGTCCTTCTCGTACCGTACAAGCGCCTGGTGTACCGCCTCTATGTCCCTGCGGGAAGGCCACAAGGTCGACGTCATCGGCGTACGCAGAAACCCTGGCTCGAGCTCCGCCAGGGCTTCAATTCCACGCAGGACCGGACTGCCAGTCTCGTCCCTCAGCCGGCGAAGGAGGGGCTCCAACGCCAAGACATAAAGGAGAGAACAGTGGACAACCCTGTCGGACCGACCTAGACAGCGCGAAAGCGCCCGACAACTTCCCGTTCACCTCTGTACCACAGCCTGGGGGGAGCGATACAGAAGGCAATCCAGCGGCTGAAGTCGGGTTTGAATCCGGCGGCCTGCAGGACAGCAGCCAGGTAGCCATGGTCAATCCTATCAAATGCCTTGGATTGATCTAAATTGATCAGCGCGGCCTCATCGTCGTCTTCTACATCTACGATCGTGCAGATCAGAGTGCAGGTTACTCTGGTGTTCTCCCCTTCACAGAACAAGTCGATCCGGTTCCAACAGAGACTCGGCAACTAGCTGCAAGCGATTCGTCAGGATCTTGGCCAAATCTTTAACTCTGTGTTTAGCAGAGTTATAGGCCTGTAATCATCTAGTTCCCTCCTGGCCTTCTTTCTTTTCTCAGCAGCGTAGTCACTGGTCAGCGGGGATGGACCCCTGCCGAAACCAGTGGTTGAGCAGCGACGGTAGCGGGACAAAGGTGCGACATCCTCAAAGTACAATTCATGGGGCAAACCATCCAAACCTGGCGACTTGCCACTGCCGACCTTCTTCAAAGCCACGTAGATTTCGTCCTCCGTAATCTCCCTTCTCGCAGCTAGCCGCTTCAGCCGGCGAAAGCCGAGAAAGTCAGCCAAATAGCTGCAGAAACTCCTCGTCACGGAGACCAGGCTCCTTGGTAAATCGGTGTTTGAATCACTGCCGGAACGCCCCGCACATGTCGTCAGTGGACCTAAGTAGATGTCCCTCCGGGTCGCGTACCTCTCGAATGTACCGGTCGCCGGCTCGGCGAATTTCTTCCTTGCGCAGTTCCGCGCCCATTTTCACAGCTTCGGAAGACATCTTGCTTAACTTAGCCCTAATTACCTGACCCATGTAGCGCCCGCTAGTCGAACGCTCCAGGGCCTCCCTGGCTAAGGCTATCTCTAGGGAATCCCCACCAGCCTCCGCCCGGGCGAAATTAGCTCTAAGTGTCTTTGCCTCCGCAGCCTTATCTAGGTTGAGCCGTTGGCTATATTTGGTGGCGAAAGACCTAATGGAGTCCTTAAGACTAACCCACCACTTACTCCCAATGACTCGCCCAATTAACGCCCGCTGAACTAGTTTTGTCAGCTGGTCACGAAAGTCCCGCCTGTCCAGTAAGGACTGATTGAACTTCCAATAACCAGCCAACCTAGGCCTAAAATCTAACACCACACGGGCACAAACGAGTTTGTGATCCGTGTAGCCTAACCAGTGGAACGTTGGACATTCTAAGAAGTCTATGTCGGCTTCTCTCACTAACATCCTATCCAGGTACGCAGATACCCGGGTAGAAGGCCAACTACGCGTCCACGTCCACATGCTCCCTTCCGGATGATCGACCCGGTATCTGTCGACGAGACCAAAATCGCCGACCAGATTGACCAGGCTACGATCACCACTCCACCCGCTAGCGCCCCTCCCTCTATCCCATTTGGGGGTTAGGATGGCATTCCAGTCCCCAACTAAGATTAGCCGTGTTGAATGCACCATGAAGGGCTCCAACAGCCGAAAGAAAGAGACACGCTCACCTTGAACATTGGGCGCATAAACCGCAATCAGCCGGAACGACTTGCTTTTCACTGCAATATCGGCCACGATCAGCCGGCCCTCGGCACCGACATGGACAAGGTCAACCCTCGCGTCCAGGGTACGCTTAACCAGCAAAGAAACACCTCTGGCCCGCCGGCTCCCATATGCTGAATAAACGACAAAGTCGTCATCCAGCACACACGAGTCGACTTCGCAAACAAAGTGAGTCTCTTGGATCGCGGCCACATCCACGCCGTACGACAAGAGGTCACGAAGCAGGCGAGCCGCCTTACCCCGATCCCTCAGGCCATACGCATTCAAACTGGCTATCTTGATAGACATTTCTTAGGCCTGAAAAGAGAAACAGAAAAAACATGCAACAACGGCTCTAATCACATACGGGGAAAAAATCTCTGGTGGCTGGGACCCCGACGGACTGTCCTAGGGACCCTGTACCTATATCGGACGTAATCCGTCCGTCTAGGACAATACCGCCGACGTCCGTTGGATAAATAAGTTTTACCACCCTATATAAGCAGGGGTGGAGCAATACGGGGAACCTCCCCGAACAATTTTTAGCCATTTTCCTCAATTCAGGTGACTGTTCTTTGACCATGTTAAGTTTTGGATACTGCTTCTGGACCTCTGCGATATGGTCCCAGACCCGCAGGTTCCCCCCGGTATTCCTAACCAGGGTGATGACACCTGGGGCCTGGGCAAAGTTCCTCGGGTCCTCCGTAGAGAGACCCTTCACAGAGGTCAATTTTAAAAGAGGCTTCAGTAGCCTTCGTCGCTGCGAAGACCACTCCTCTGAAATGTTGTCCTGTACTTTCATCAGGGCGTCCCCACGAGGGAGGGCATTTTTTTTCTTAGCCCGAGAGGGAGTGGGAGTAGGAGAAGGGGAGGGAGTAGGAGTTATGGCACTAGCTTTTGCCAAGGGGGTCAGTTTAAAAACTGGGGACTGGGAAGCCTTAAGCGGGGAAGCGGGAAGGCTTCTTGCCTTGTCCGCATAAGTCTTTCTCACGGGGGACACCGGTAGAGACGAGCATTTCACTTTATGTACTTCTTCTCTCTGCTCCTGCTTCTCCGCCGCGACTTCGGGCTGTCGTGTTCTTCCTCCGCTTCCTCGTCTCTCCAACGTTTGAGAGACGCTGCCCTTTCCACCTCCATCTCCATACTAGGCGAGGGGCTCTTTTCCTTTTGGGAACCCCTTTCCGGTTGGACTGGAGACCTCTTCACCGGGGTATCCTTCACCGGGGTCTCCTTCATCTTAGCCGGCGTTTTGGCAGGTGGCGGCACCTTCGCCGGGGATGGTGTTTTATTCTTCTTCCTGCCCACCACCTGCCACTCGCCGTCCTTGTTGGCAGCTGGAGCCGGTGCTGGTGATGCCGTCTTTGGTGTTGCCGTCTTTGGTTTGCCTTGCTCCTGCTGTGGCTGCTTGGCTGGTTGGGCCTTTGGGGCAGGATTCTTGGTGGGGCAGGTTTTTGCTACATGTTCCGCCGCCCCGCAGACCCAACAGCACGGTTTTCTTCCTTCAACAATTATGAATATTACGCGACCCCTGCAGGTGAGGATGTTAGGAATTTTGGGAATGTTTTCCTTCGTTATAGTCACCTGCAGGGTCATGTCGCCTGTTAAGATACCTGCTTTGGACCGCAGCGAGGAAACACAGGCCACCTTTCCATAATGGGCGAAAAAGGCACCTATGTGGTCCTCCGCAATGTCCATGGGGACGCCATGCAGGGTAACCTTAATTTTTTTGGTCCCCATATACTCAGTGTGGAGTTGGAGCGTTTTTGTCTCCAGAACTACCCCAATTAGTCTTTTGGCTTCGTCCGCTGAAGCCAGCAGGACGTCCCACATGGCATTGCTCTTCCTCGCCACGGCCCTAGCATTTAGTTTCAGAGCTGCTAACGCCTCCTCAAAAACTTCTCTGGTTACTCCCACCAACTTGTGAGTTTTTATGTCTTTTGTTATAAGCGTAATAATACGCACTTCAATTTGCGCTAGTTGTTCCGGAACTGAGACTAGCTCAGTTCCCTTAATATACTGCGCATATTTTCCTTTCATTTCCTCGTAGAATTCTTCGTTTTTCATGACGATCTTTCCCCCTGTCCACCCCGAGGTCGATGGTTTGGGGGATGCTGCTGCTGCTACGGACGCTACGGAGGGTGACTCCCGTGGCGGTAGCTGCCAGTCACCCTCCTTTCCTCCCACCGACGCCATGGTGGGAGGAACTACTTCCCCAGGCCCTTCCGAGGCCATGCCTCCCAAGAGGCCGAACCACGGACGCTTGTCTTCCGGCGTTTCGCGTTTTACCGCTACTTTTGCGCGGGCCTGAGCAATAAACTTAGGCTGGAACACAATTGTCCAGGAAACAAAGCAATAGTAAGTATCACTATGGAACAGATACTACACTTTGATCCTCTGCCATTTACCACACAACACAAGATTGGGAGGAAATGACTAGTTTTATTTATCTTTTATTTTACAAAAAGATTATGGCACAAGGCCGAAAAATGGGAGGGGGAACAAAACTTGGGGTGGTCTTCAGTACTCTATCTTATACCTAGCTAATCGGATTCACGACCCATACATACGTTACAATTTTCTCAATCACCATAAGAATTTGTCCATCAACACTCATACATATCGTACACCAAAATACCGCAAAAACCATACCAGGGACCTACAAAACGCCCCAAATGTACATAAAAATTTGTGACTATTTACAAATAAAATACAAAAATAGATTTAAAAATTTGTGCATGAAATGACATGATGGGAAGGGGGAATGAAGAAACAAAAAACCCCAAACTAAAAACAATTTCAAATGAACATCGTATACATGGTGTTAGTAAGACCCAAACACACCCACATAATTAAAGAGGCCGCTGTATTCTGTCTTAAAAGACAAAATCAAGAAGCACTCTTTCTAAGGGGAATGGAGCAGCAGGGAACAAAAATAAATTGGACTGGGGAATATATAAGGCTGACCCAGCCGAGAGTAAAAGGGACAAAATAACGATGGACAGAGGGGATCTCGAGCTGGATCATAACAAAAGTATTGGAGCCGGGAACGAGCTAGGACAAACCATCACTCACATTAACTAGGTACACAAAATAATATCTACCTTAACCACGGGAAGGGTTCCAAGGAATCCCCGATGTGATTAGCAGATCTAAAGAAAATCAAGAGTATTGTCCTGAACCAGGCTCGCTGCATGTATCCTACCTTTCGCAAAGATCTGTCGGGTGCAGCCGTTTCCGTTCAGTTCTAATCTTCATTTTGAGCTGGTGCTCAAAATATCGGATTAGATCCTTTGATCAGACGACCGCCCCGCAAGACTTCCTCCAGTCGCGTCGTCCATATCACCATTCTAGCCGAAGCCAGCAGCGTCAGAAACACCATCCGCTTCCTCCGAGTACGGAGGCAACTACATTGTCCACATCATGTAGTCAATGAGCACAGCTCCCGCAGCGGTACGAGCAGTCAACTCTACGCCGACACGCGCCCACAACGGGCGAACGCGCGAACAATGGAAGAAGGCGTGCGCAGACGTCTCCTTAATTCAAGGTTGCAACGTTCACAATCTGGCAAATCCGCCAGGCCCATTGCGAAAACGAAAAACGTATGAACTCCAAGCCATTCCGAGCCAATCGCCAGGTCAGAGAAAACTCGGTATACAATGACCAGTCCGCACCTAGCGCCCAAGACAATGAGAGCGGTACTCCACTCTCGACAGCATGCCGAGCTTACTCCACAGCTTGTCCTTCACGGCGCCCTCCACTAATCCCGATGAAGATTTTCCTAGGCTGTGAAAGGTCACTGGACCGTGGAATGGCCTGTAAAACCGCCAGACATTCGAGCAGAATTTCGGTCTTACCCAAGGCCTGATTCAGCCATAGGGTCAAGGCGTGATAGTAAGGCGGGAGAACATGTCCCTCCAACAACACAAACGGCAGATCTTCCTCAGCAAAAACGCGATACCAACCTTGGAAGCGAGCACGTGGCTCCTCAAGTGTAGCTTCCCAGACCCCCTTGACACGGACGGAGGCAACGAACTCCTTTGTCGACCATGTGTTTGCGTCCTCTCCAAAGACAGATAGCAAACGCTCGAGCGCCTTCTCGTCGTCACAAGGGAAGTACTGACAGCCGGTAAAGGATCATGGGAAGAAGGTATGTGTTACCTCCGCCAAGCCATGCAGGACCCCGTCGACGCCGAATCTTGACCGACGCGCCGACCTTTGCCAGTACTTCCTGACCAGTTTTTCTCCAGCTGTAAGTCCGGACCGAACCAAACTCCGGGAAACCGGGCGGCCCGTCCGGTCGACTGAAGGGCGCTTGGGAGAGGCTCCCTTCCAGGCACCTAACCGCAAGCCGGATGACTTGTCGCGGTTAATTTCTGGCCCCTGTCACCTTTCGTACCGTACAGAGAAGCGCCTGGTGTACCGCCTCTATGTCCCTGCGGAAAGGGGAGGACACAAAGGTCGTTACGTCAAAAAATCGGCGTACGCAACCCTGGCTCGAGCTCCGCCAGGGACACCAATTCCACGCAGGAACGGACTGTAGTCTCGTCCCTTAGCCGGCGAAGGAGGGGCTCAACGCCAAGACATAAAGGAAGAAGACAGTGGACAACCCTGTCGGACCGACCTAGACAGCGCGAAAGCGCCCGGTAACTTCCGTTCACCTGTACACCACAGCCTGGGGGAGCGATACAGAGAGGCTAATCCAGCGGCTGAAGTCGGGTTTGAATCCGGCGGCCTGCAGGACAGCAGCCAGGTAGCCATGGTCAATCCTATCAAATGCCTTGGACTGATCTAAATTGATCAGCGCGGCCTCATCGTCGTCTTCTACACCCTCTATGATCGTGCGAATCAAGTGCAGGTTGCTTATCTGAATTGTTCTCCCCTTCACAGAACAAGTCGATCCGGTTCCAACAGAGACTCGGCAACTTGAAACGTGGCGATTCGTCAGGATCTTGGCCAAATATTGCTCTGACGCTTGCGAGTTATGGGCCTGTAATCGTCTGATTTCCTCCAACCTTCCGCCTTTTCAACAGCGTGATCACGCCCCTGGTGATCCGACCGGGGATCAGACCCTGCCGAAACCAGTGGTTGAACACGACAGCCAAGAGCGGGACAAAGGTGCGACATCCTCAAGTACAATTCATAGGGCAAACCATCCGACGCGGCGACGACTTGCACTGCCGACCTTCTTCGAAGCCGTGATTTCAGTCCTCCGTAATCTCCCCTTCGCAGCCGCTTCAGCCGGCGAAAGCCGAGGAAAGTCAGCCAAATAGCTGCAGCTCCTCGTCACGGAGACCAGGCTCGGACGAAATCGGTGTTCAAGTACTGCCAAGGAACGCCCCGCACATGTCGTCAGTGGACCCTAGGGGGAGTCTCCCTCCCGAGGTCGCGTACCTCTCGAATGTACGGTCGCCGGCTCGGCGAATTTCTTCCTTGCGCAGTTCCGCGCCCATTTTTCTAGCTTCGGAAGACGCTATTGGCAACTTGGCTAGTACCTGGCCCATGTAGCGCCCGCTAGTCAGGCGGCTCAGGGCCTCCCCTGGCAAGGCTATTTCGAAGTCTACAACTCCGCCCAGCGAAATTAGCTCTAAGTGTCTTTGCCTCCACAGCCTTATCTAGGTTGAGCCGTTGGCT
>JBBBDQ010009654.1:0-15539 GCA_037127315.1 Ascarosepion bandense
TTCTTTGGTATCTTAATAGCTACAATCTCTAAAACTGCAAATTCTATGTTAATTTCTATCTTTTACCTACTTGATACCATCCATTTATTATCTGTTCTTTGGCATCTTAATAGCTACAATCTCTAAAACTGCAAATTCTATGTTAATTTCTATCTTTTACCTACTTGATACCATCCATTTATTGTCTGTTCTTTGTCATCTTAATAGTTACAATCTCTAAAACTGCAAATTCTATGTTAATTTCTATCTTTTACCTACTTGACACCATCCATTTATTGTCAGTTCTTTGGCATCTTAATAGCTACAATCTCTAAAACTGCAAATTCTATGTTAATTTCTATCTTTTACCTACTTGATACCATCCATTTATTGTCTGTTCTTTGGCATCTTAATAGCTACAAACTCTAAAACTGCAAATTCTATGTTAATTTCTATCTTTTACCTACTTGATACCATCCATTTATTGTCTGTTCTTTGGCATCTTAATAGCTACAATCTCTAAAACTGCAAATGCTATGTTAATTTCTATCTTTTACCTACTTGATACCATCCATTTATTGTCTGTTCTTTGGCATCTTAATAGCTACAATCACTAAAACTGAAAATTCTATGTTAATTTTTATCTTTTACCTACTTGATACCATCCATTTATTGTCTGTCCTGTAGCATCTTAATAGCTACAATCTCTAAACCACGTACCCTATGTTAATTTCTATCTTTTACCTACTTGATACCATCCATTTATTGTCTGTTCTTTGGCATCTTAATAGTTACAATCTCTTAAACTGCAAATTCTATGTTAATTTCTACCTTACCTACTTGACACCATCCATTTATTGTCTGTTCTTTGGCATCTTAATAGCTACAATCTCTAAAACTGCAAATTCTATGTTAATTTCTATCTTTTACCTACTGATACCATCCATTTATTGTCTGTTCTTTGGCATCTTAATAGCTACAATTCTAAAACTGCAAATTCTATGTTAATTTCTATCTTTTACCTACTTGATACCATCCATTTATTGTCTGTTCTTTGGCATCTTAATAGCTACAATCTCTAAAACTGCAAATTCTATGTTAATTTCTATCTTTTACCTACTTGATACCATCCATTTATAGTTCAGCCTCTTGGCATCTTAATAGCTACAATCTCTAAAACTGCAAATTCTATGTTAATTTCATCTTTACCTACTTGATACCATCCATTTATTGGCTTGCTCGGCATCTTAATAGCTACAATCTCTAAAACTGAAAATTCTATGTTAATTTCTATCTTTACCTACTTGATACCATCCATTTATTGTCTGTTCTTTGGCATCTTAATAGCTACAATCTCTAAAACTGAAAATTCTATGTTAATTTCTATCTTTTACCTACTTGATACCATCCATTTATTGTCTGTTCTTTGGCATCTTAATAGCTACAATTCCCAAAACTGCAAATTCTATGTTAATTTCTATCTTTACCTACTTGATACCATCCATTTATTGACTGTTCTTTGGCATCTTATTAGCTACAATCTCTAAAACTGCAAATTCTATGTTAATTTTTATCTTTTACCTACTTGATACCATCCATTTATTGTCTGTTCTTTTGCATCTTAATAGCTACAATCTCTAAAACTCCAAATTCTATGTTAATTTCTATCTTTTACCTACTTGATACCATCCATTTATTGTCTGTTCTTTGTCATCTTAATAGTTACAATCTCTAAACTGAAAATTCTATGTTAGTTTCTATCTTTTACCTACTTGATACCATCCATTTATTGTCTGTTCTTTTGGCATCTTAATAGCTACAATCTCTAAAACTGCAAATGCTATGTTAATTTATATCTTTTACCTACTTGATACCATCCATTTATTAGTCTGTTCTTTGGCATCTTAATAGCTACAATCTCTAAAACTGAATATCTTATGTTAATTTCTATCTTTTACCTACTTGATACCATCCATTTTATTGTCTGTTCTTTGGCATCTTAATAGCTACAATCTCTAAAACTGCAAATTCTATGTTAATTTCTTTTATCTTTTTACCTACTTGATACCATCCATTTATTGTCTGTTCTTTGGCATCTTAATAGCTACAATCTCTAAAACTGCAAATTCTATGTTAATTTCTATCTTTTACCTACTTGATACCATCCATTTATTGTCTGTTCTTTGGCATCTTAATAGCTACAATCTCTAAACTGCAAATTCTATGTTAATATCTATCTTGTACCTACTTGATACAATCCATTTATTGTCTGTTCATTGGCATCTTAATAGCTACAATCTCTAAAACTGAAAAATCTCTTGTTAATTTCTATCTTTTACCTACTTGATACCATCCATTTATTGTCTGTCTTTTGGTATCCTAATAGCTACAATCTCTAAAACTGCAAATTCCATGTTAGACTTTTCATTCTTTACCTACCCGATACCATCCATTTAGTTATTCATGTCTTTTGGCATTTTAATAGCTACAATCTCTAAAACTGCAAATTCTATGTTAATTTCTATCTTTTACCTACTTGATACCATCCATTTATTGTCTGTTCTTTGGCATCTTAATAGCTACAATCACTAAAACTGAAAATTCTATGTTAATTTTTATATTTTACCTACTTGATACCATCCATTTATTGTCTGTTCTTTGGCATCTTAATAGTTACAAATTCTAAAACCGTGCCCTATGTTAATTTCTATCTTTTACCTACTTGATACCATCCATTTATTGTCTGTTCTTTGGCATCTTAATAGCTACAATCACTAAAACTGTAAATTCTATGTTAATTTCTATCTTTTACCTACTTGATACCATCCATTTATTGTCTGTTCTTTGGCATCTTAATAGCTACAATCTCTAAAACTGAAAATTCTATGTTAATTTCTATCTTTTACCTACTTGATACCATCCATTTATTGTCTGTTCTTTGGCATCTTAATAGCTACAATCTCTAGAACTGCAAATTCTATGTTAATTTCTATCTTTTACCTACTTGATACCATCCATTTATTGTCTGTTCTTTGGCATCTTAATAGCTACAATCTCTAAAACTGAAAAATCTCTGTTAATTTCTATCTTTTACCAACTTGATACCATCCATTTATTGTCTGTTCTTTGGCATCTTAATAGCTACAATCTCTAAAACTGCAAATTCTATGTTAATTTCTATCTTTTACCTACTTGATACCATCCATTTATTGTCTGTTCTTTGGCATCTTAATAGCTACAATCACTAAAACTGAAAATTCTATGTTAATTTCTATATTTTACCTACTTGATACCATCCATTTATTGTCTGTTCTTTGGCATCTTAATAGCTACAATCTCTAAAACTGAAAAATCTCTGTTAATTTCTATCTTTTACCTACTTGATACCATCCATTTATTGACTGTTCTTTGGCATCTTAATAGCTACAATCTCTAAAACTGCAAATTCTATGTTAATTTCTATCTTTTACCTACTTGATACCATCCATTTATTGTCTGTTCTTTGGCATCTTAATAGCTACAATCTCTAAAACTGCAAATTCTATGTTAATTTCTATCTTTTACCTACTTGATACCATCCATTTATTGTCTGTTCTTTGTCATCTTAATAGTTACAATCTCTAAAACTGAAAATTCTATGTTAGTTTCTATCTTTTACCTACTTGATACCATCCATTTATTGTCTGTTCTTTGGCATCTTAATAGCTACAATCTCTAAAACTGCAAATGCTATGTTAATTTATATCTTTTACCTACTTGATACCATCCATTTATTGTCTGTTCTTTGGCATCTTAATAGCTACAATCTCTAAAACTGAACATTCTATGTTAATTTCTATCTTTTACCTACTTGATACCATCCATTTATTGTCTGTTCTTTGGCATCTTAATAGCTACAATCTCTAAAACTGCAAATTCTATGTTAATTTCTATCTTTTACCTACTTGATACCATCCATTTATTGTCTGTTCTTTGGCATCTTAATAGCTACAATCTCTAAAACTGCAAATTCTATGTTAATATCTATCTTGTACCTACTTGATACAATCCATTTATTGTCTGTTCATTGGTATCTTAATAGCTACAATCTCTAAAACTGAAAAATCTCTGTTAATTTCTATCTTTTACCTACTTGATACCATCCATTTATTGTCTGTTCTTTGGTATCCTAATAGCTACAATCCTCTAAAACTGCAAATTCTATGTTAATTTCTATCTTTTACCTACCTGATACCATCCATTTATTGTCTGTTCTTTGGCATCTTAATAGCTACAATCTCTAAAACTGCAAATTCTATGTTAATTTCTATCTTTTACCTACTTGATACCATCCATTTATTGTCTATATGCAGCATCTTAATAGCTACAATCACTAAAACTAAATTCTATGTTAATTTCTATATTTTACCTACTTGATACCATCCATTTATTGTCTGTTCTTTGGCATCTTAATAGTTAATCTCTAAAACTGAAAATTCTATGTTAATTTCTATCTTTTACCTACTTGATACCATCCATTTATTGTCTGTTCTTTGGCATCTTAATAGCTACAATCACTAAAACTGCAAATTCTATGTTAATTTCTATCTTTTACCTACTTGATACCATCCATTTATTGTCTGTTCTTTGGCATCTTAATAGCTACAATCTCTAAAACTGAAAATTCTATGTTAATTTCTATCTTTTACCTACTTGATACCATCCATTTATTGTCTGTTCTTTGGCATCTTAATAGCTACAATCTCTTAAACTGCAAATTCTATGTTAATTTCTATCTTTTTACCTGCTTGATACCATCCATTTTATTGTCACTGTTTGGCATCTTAATAGCTACAATCTCTAAAACTGCAAATTCTATGTTAATTTCTATCTTGTACCTACTTGATACAATCCATTTTATTGTCTGTTCATTGGCATCTTAATAGCTACAATCTCTAAAACTGAAAAATCTCTGTTAATTTCTATCTTTTACCTACTTGATACCATCCATTTTATTGTCTGTTCTTTGGCATCTTAATAGCTACAATCACTAAAACTGCAAATTCTATGTTAATTTCTATCTTTTTACCTACTTGATACCATCCATTTATTGTCTGTTCTTTGGCATCTTAAGCTACAATCTCTAAAACTGAAAATTCTATGTTAATTTCTATCTTTTTACCTACTTGATACCATCCATTTATTGTCTGTTCTTTGGCATCTTAATAGCTACAATCTCTTAAACTGCAAATTCTATGTTAATTTCTATCTTTTACCTACTTGATACCATCCATTTATTGTCTGTTCTTTGGCATCTTAATAGCTACAATCTCTAAAACTGCAAATTATATGTTAATTTCTATATTTTACCTACTTGATACCATCCATTTCTTGTCTGTTCTTTGGCATCTTAATAGCCACAATCTCTAAAACTGAAAAATCTCTGTTAATTTCTATCTTTTACCTACTTGATACCATCCATTTTATTGTCTGTTCTTTGGCATCTTAATAGCTACAATCTCTAAAACTGCAAATTCTATGTTAATTTCTATCTTTTACCTATATGATACCATCCATTATTGTCTGTTCTTTAGCATCTTAATAGCTACAATCTCTAAAACTGCAAATTCTATGTTAATTTCTATCTTTTCCCTACTTGATACCATCCATTTATTGTCTGTTCTTTGGCATCTTAATGACTACAATCTTCAAACTGAAAATTCTATGTTAATTTCTATATTTTACCTACTTGATACCATCCATTTATTGTCTGTTCTTTGGCATCTTAATAGTTACAATCTCTAAAACTGAAAATTCTATGTTAATTTCTGTCTTTTGCCTACTTGATACCATCCATTTATTGTCTGTTCTTTGTCTTAATAGCTACAATCACTAAAACTGCAAATTCTATGTTAATTTCTATCTTTTACCTGTGATACCATCCATTTATTGTCTGTTCTTTGGCATCTTAATAGCTACAATCTCTAAAACTGAAAATTCTGTGTTAATTTCTATCTTTTACCTACTTGATACCATCATTTATTGTCTGTTCTTTGGCATCTTAATAGCTACAATCTCTTAAACTGCAAATTCTGTTAATTTCTATCTTTTACCTACTTGATACCATCCATTTATTGTCTGTTCTTTGGCATCTTAGCCAGCTACAATCTCTAAAACTGCAAATTCTATGTTAATTTCTATCTTTTACCTACTTGATACCATCCATTTATTGTCTGTTCTTTGGCATCTTAATAGCTACAATCTCTGAAACTGAAAAATCTCTGTTAATTTCTATCTTTTACCCTACTTGATACCATCCATTTATTGTCTGTTCTTTGGCATCAATAGCTACAATCTCTCTAAAACTGCAAATTCTATGTTAATTTCTATCTTTTACCTACTTGATACCATCCATTTATTGTCTGTTCTTTGGCATCTTAATAGCTACAATCTCTAAAACTACCAAATTCTATGTTAATTTCTATCTTTTACCTACTTGATACCATCCATTTATTGTCTGTTCTTTGGCATCTTAATAGCTACAATCACTAAAACTGAAAATTCTATGTTAATTTCTATATTTTACCTACTTGATACCATCCATTGTCTGTTCTTTGGCATCTTAATAGCTACAATCTCTAAAACTGAAAAATCTCTGTTAATTTCTATCTTTTTCCTACTTGATACCATCCATTTATTGTCTGTTCTTGGGCATCTATGCTTCTGATCTCTAAAACTGCAAATTCTATGTTAATTTCTATCTTTTACCTACTTGATACCATCCATTTATTGTCTGTTCTTTGGCATCTTAATAGCTACAATTTCTAAAACTGCAAATTCTATGTTAATTTCTATCTTTTCCCCTACTTGATACCATCCATTTGTTATTGTCTGTTCTTTGGCATCTTAATAGCTACAATCACTAAAACCAGAAATTCTATGTTAATTTCTATATTTTACCTACTTGATACCATCCATTTATTGTCTGTTCTTTGGCATCTTAATAGCTACAATCACTAAAACTGCAAATTCTATGTTAATTTCTATCTTTTTACCTACTTTATACCATCCATTTATTGTCTGTTCTTTGGCATCTTAATAGCTACAATCTCTAAAACTGAAAATTCTATGTTAATTTCCTATCATTTACCTACTTGATACCATCCATTTTATTGTCTGTTCTTTGGCATCTTAATAGCTACAATCTCTTAAACTGCAAATTCTCTGTTAATTTCTATCTTTTACCTACTTGATACAATCCATTTATTGTCTGTTCTTTGGCATCTTAATAGCTACAATCTCAAAAACTGCAAATTCTATGTTAATTTCTATCTTTTACCCTACTTGATACCATCCATTTGTTGTCTGTTCTTTGGCATCTTAATAGCTACAATCTCTAAAACTGCAAATTCTATGTTAATTTCTATCTTACTACTTGATACCATCCATTTATTGTCTGTTCTTTGGCATCTTAATAGCTACAATCTCTAAAACTGAAAATTCTATGTTAATTTCTATCTTTTACCTACTTGATACCATCATTTTATTGTCTGTTCTTTGGCAACAATAGCTACAATCTCTAAAACTGAAAATTCTGTCTTCCCAATTTCTGTCTTTTTTTACCTACTTGATACCATCCATTTATTGTCTGTTCTTTGGCATCTTAATAGCTACAATCTCTAAAACTACCAAATTCTATGTTAATTTCTATCTTTTACCTACTTGATTCCATCCATTTTGTGTCTGTTCTTTGGCATCTTAATAGCTACAATCTCTAAAACTGCAAATTCTATGTTAATTTCTATCTTTTACCTACTTGATACCATCCATTTATTGTCTGTTCTTTGGCATCTTAATAGCTACAATCTCATGAAATTCTATGTTAATTTCTATCTTTTACCTACTTGATACCATCCATTTTATTGTCTGTTTCTTTGGCATCTTAATAGCTACAATCTCTAAAACTGAAAATTCTATGTTAATTTCTATCTTTTACCTACTTGATACCATCCATTTATTGTCTGTTCTTTTGGCATCTTAATAGCTACAATCTCTAAAACTGCAAATTTTATGTTAATTTCTATCTTTTTACCTACTTGATGCCATCCATTTATTGTCTGTTTCTTTGGCATCTTAATAGCTACAATCTCTAAAACTCCCAAATTCTATAATTTAATTTCTATCTTTTACCTACTTGATACCATCCATTTATTGTCTCGCATTCTTTGGCATCTTATTAGCTACAATCTCTAAAACTGCAAATTCTATGTTAATTTCTATCTTTTACCTACTTGATACCATCCATTTATTGTCTGTTCTTTGGCATCTTAATAGCTACAATCTCTAAAACTGCAAATTCTATGTTAATTTCTATCTTTTACCTGCTTGATACCATCCATTTATTGTCAGTTCTTTGGCATCTTAATAGCAACAATCTCTAAAACTGAAGAGATTCTATGTTAATTTCTATCTTTTACCTACTTGATACCATCCATTTATTGTAATAGCTACAATCTCTAAAACTGAAAATTCTATGTTAATTTCTATCTTTTACCTACTTGATACCATCCATTTTATTGTCTGTTCTTTGGCATCTTAATAGCTACAATCTCTAAAACTGCAAATTCTATGTTAATTTCTATCTTTTACCTACTTGATACCATCCATTTATTGTCTGTTCTTTGGCATCTTAATAGCTACAATCTCTAAAACTGCAAATTCTATGTTAATTTCTATCTTTTACCTACTTGATACCATCCATTTATTTTCTGTTCTTTGGCATCTTAATAGATACAATCTATAAACTGAAAATTCTATTATTTCTATCTTTTACCTACTTGATACATCCATTTATTGTCTGTTCTTTGGCATCTTAATGGCTACTATCTCTAAAACTGCATTGCATGGTAATTTCTATCTTTTACCTACTTAAAGTACCATCCCATTTATTGTCTGTTCTTTGGCATCTTAATAGCTACAATCTCTAAAACTGAAAAATCTCTGTTAATTTCTATCTTTTACCTACTTGATACCATCCATTTATTGTCTGTTCTTTGGCATCTTAATAGCTACAATCTCTAAAACTGCAAATTCTATGTTAATTTCTATCTTTTACCTACTTGATACCATCCATTTATTGTCTGTTCTTTATCTGTAGCTACAATCTCTAAATTGAGAAAATTCTATGTTAATTTTCTATCTTTTACCTACTTGATACCATCCATTTATTGTCTGTTCTTTGGCATCTTAATAGCTACAATCTCTAAAACTGCAAATTCTATGTTAATTTCTGTTTCCTACTTGATGCCATCCATTTATTGTCTGTTCTTTGGCATCTTAATAGCTACAATCTCTAAAACTGCAAATTCTATGTTAATTTCTATCTTCTACTTGATACCATCCTTTTATTATCTATGTTCTTTGGCATCTTAATAGCTACAATCTCTAAAACTTAAAATTCTATGTTAATTTCTATCTTTTACCTACCTTGATACCATCCATTTATTGTCTGTTCTTTAGCATCTTAAGCTGGCTACAATCTCTGGGCTGAAAGTTATGTTAATTTCTGTCTTTTACCTGTAAAAGTGCAATCCATTTTATTTGTCTTTGTCATGGCATCCCAAGCATTTGGTATCTTTAAAACTGCAATTCTATGTGTATTTTCTATCTTTTACCCCCATAGATACCATCCATTTTATTGTCTCGATGTGGCATCTTAGCAAACAAGTCTTAAACTGCAGAATTCATGTTAATTTCTCTTCTTCATGAACAGCATCTAATTTATGTATTCTTTGTCATAATAGCTACAACCTTCAGCTGCAAATTGTATGTTGTTTCCCCATCTTTACCTCTTGATATGTGTGCATGCAGTGTACAGCCAGCCATGCAGTTCTCCTAAAGCAATTCTATGGTGGTTTTACATATTTCATGAATGCCGTCGGTATCCGTTTCTTTGATGTAGGCGACTGGATGTCTCTGAAGGCTGGGGCTGTTAGTTTCTTGTATTTGCTGCTTGATGGGCATCATTGGTGATATGATGCTGATGACAGCTGTTCGCAGCTGAAGATTATGATGATTTTCTGTTTATCTTTTGCTGGGTATCCATTTCTGTCTGTTCGGCAATGTTAATGGTCTAGTCTCTGTTGAGAGTTCTGTTGATAGTTTCTATCTTTTGCCTGGGTGCATCAATTTGGTGGCTCTGGTGCTGACATCTTAATGAACCACAGTCTCTCAAAACAATTCATGTTGATTTTCCTATCTTTTGTAGGTACCATCCATTTATTGTCTGTTCTTTGGCATCTTAGTGGCTATGATCTCTCTGGTGCCAGTTGTTAGTTTTCTATCTTTCATGATTTTGTCAATTTGTTATTGATGGAAAATATTGACATTTAGCATTGGTGCTGATGCTAAGGCTGGAGGATATGGTTTGTCTTTTTGCCTAACAGTGGCTCTTATTGTCATCAGCAGTCTGTTAGTCTATGACCTGGATTGGTGATGATTTTCTTTATCTTTTACTGTGGGTATGATCTTGGCTGTTGTCTGTTTGTAATATTGGCTGTTCTGGTCTCTTATTTGGCCAGTTCTAATTAGTTTCTAATGTTTTGCCTATGACTGTCTTGTAACCATTGGCAGGCATCTTATTTCTGATGGGCTGCAAATTCTGTTGATTTTCTATCTTTTCAGCAATTTGCGTCAGACATTGTCTGTTCTTTGGCATCCTTGGTATTGCTGAATCTCTGGACTTTGTTGATTCTGTTCTTGATTTTTGTCTTTTATATGGGTACCATTAATTTCATTGTTCTGTTGGCATCTGAATGGATTGCAGTCTCTGAACACCAGTTCTATGTTCATTTCCTATCTTTGCCCTGCTTGGTGCCATCCATTTATTTGTCTGTTCTTTGGCATCTTGACTTGGCTGAATCTCTAAGAGCTGAAGAAAGTTCTATGTTCATTTCTATCTTTACCTAACAGGTATCCATACTATTGATCTGTTCTTTGAAAAATATGTGTGGTCTCTGCGTTTCAGTTGTAGTGATTTCTGTCTTTTTGCTTGGTGTACATCTCCATTTATTGTCTGTTCTTTGCTTCTGGATGTAGTCTAAAGACAAGTTCTGTATTGATTTCCTATCACTTTTTATTTATATATGGGATACCGTCATTTTTATTGTCTGTTCTTTGCATCTTAATGGAATAGTCTAAAGACTTTAGATTCAATATTGTTTCTATCTTTTATATTGGTTCTGTCATTATTGTCATTTCTTGCGTCTGTGTTTTAGTCTCTAAAACTGCTAATTCTGTATTAATTTCTATCTTTTTACCTGCTTGGTCTGTCTGATTTATTGTCTGTTCAGTGACATCTTGACATTTAGTCATTGAACAAGTTCTAGTGGTTTTCTATATTTCTTGGTGTAGTGTTTGACATTAATGCTGTTGAATAGTGACTGATATAAAGTACAAGTTCTGTGTTGATTTTCTAATATTTCTTGTAGATGCATCGTCATTTTTATTGTCTTTATTCTTTGGCATCCTTAATGGCTACAATCTGTAAAACTGTATAGATTCGCTAATATTGTTTTCTATCTTTTACTACTTGACACCATTTCATTTATTGTCATATTTTTGGTATGTAATGGCTACAATCTATAATTTCAAGTTCTGTAATTGATTTCTGTCTTTATGTGATGATACCGTCTGTTTATTTGTCATGATAATGACATCTTTGGAAATAATTTTGTAGTCTCTAAAACCTTTGAAGGTTCATTAATTTCTTTGTCTTTTGCTTTTTCTTGGTGTCCATTTGTTAATATTTCTTTGGCATCTGAAGCCATTACAAATCATATTTCTGAATTCTGTTGATTTTCTCTTTTGCCTTGATTGTCTATAGGTCATTGTTTGGCATTAATAGTAGCTGAGTCTCTGAAGCATGGAAGGTGTCATTAATTTTCTATATTTTTACTAACGAATTTATCAATTATCTCATTCTTTGGCATCTTAAATGAATTGATATAAAACTGAGGATTGTATTGATTTCCCCATATTTTCTGCAAAACAGATACCATCATTTGTATACATTCTTTGGCATCTTGACAGATAACCTCTAAAACTGAAAGTTCTATTAGTTTCTATCTTTTACTAACAGTTTCATCCATTTATTGTCCATTCTTTGGCGTCTGTTTGTGCTTCCAATCTCTAAAATTTCTGGGTCTATTGTTTCTATCTTTTTACTAATAGTGCCATCATTGTTAATGCATTCTTTGACGTCTTAATGAAACAATCTCTTAAACTGTAGTTCTATGTTGAGTTTCTATCTTTTGTACACCATGAATATAGGCATCCATTTTATTGTCTGTCCTGTTACTTGAAAAAATATAGCCTTTAGCTGAATATGCTGAAGCTGCAAATTCTATATTGATTTTCTATCTTTTACTTCTGCGGTCACCATCCATTTCATTATCTTTTCTTTGGCGTCTGTGGCTACAGTCTCTTGACTGGATTATTATTGGTTTTCTATCTTTACTGTGTTTTCATCTGTTTTTATTGTCTGTTCTTGGGCATCGGCTAACACGGTCGGCTGCAAGTTGGTGAACTTATCTTTCTTCTTGGTTGTCATTGTTGTCTGTTCTTTGATAGTATTCTGATATAGACGATAAGTTCTGTATTCGTTCTTTATCTTTTCTTAGATGCCGTCTGTTGTGTCTCGTTCTTTTGAAGGTCTGTTTAGCTCTGATCTCAAAACATGAAGGTTGTATTCGTTTTCTATCTTTCTTGATGCCGTCACTTCATTGCGTCTGTAACAACGGCTGTTGTTTGGCACAGTCTACAAAACAATTCATGTTGTTCTTTATCAACATGCTGCTTGTGATGCATCGAACTGTTGTGTTCTGTGATATGCAGCGACTGATAACAAAACTTTGCGAAGATCTATGTTGATTTTCTATAACACCTGTATGTAGATGCCGTCCATTTATTGTAGATGTATGTGAGCATGTGATATCTGCGTTCTGAGAACACTGTAGTTGTCATTGATTTTCTATCGCTTTTGCTTGGTGCTGCATCCGTTTTCATTGTCTGTTGTTTGGCATCTTAATGGCTGGATCTCTTCGGCCTGCAATTCTGTGGTGGTGCTATATCATGCCACCGCTTGGTCTGATGAACATTGTCACCATTGTCTGTGGTTTGATATCTGGGGCTGCAGTTCTGTGTTCCTTCTGTCATTTTGTGTTCTGTCGTTTATTGTCTTGTTCTTTGGTCTTCTGGCTGGGCCTGAGTCTCTACAAAACCACCAGTTCTATGTTGTTCTATCAGCTTTCATGAGTTTGTCTCAGCATTGTCTGTGTGCGGAAAAAATGTGACAGCTGCTGGTCAGCAAAGACAGTTACTGTATTGGCCTTATGTTGCCTTCTTGGATACCGTCCATGCTGTTGTCTTCATCCTTTGTCTTGGTGCTGTTAGTCTCCAGTAGCAGAGTTCTAATTGTTCCAGCAACACCTGTGGTCACCGTCGGTTTTGTTGTCTGTTCTTTGGCGTCTTAATGGCTGCAATTCTGGTATAGCGTTCAATTTCAGTTCTCTCCTTTATTGACTGATGTATACCATTGTCTGTTCAGCGGCGTCCTTAAATACGTACAAATACTATAAGGCTGCTGATTCTGTTCGTTTCATCTTTTGCTGCATGAATGCCATCAGACTGTTGTCTGTTCTTTGGCGTCTTAATGACAGTCTCTAGACGCAGTTGTTTTCTTTATCTTTTGTATGATACCGTCATTGCTTGTTGTCGTCATGGCGTCTGGGGCTGGAGCGCGCGATCCTCGGCTGGATTGTGTTGTTTTCCTTTTGCCATGATGCAATCGTTTGTTGTCACGTTGAAGGGCGTAATGACTGATCTCTGCGACAGTTGTTCAGTTTCTATCGGCTTTCAACGACGTCTCTATCAATTGTGTAATGTGATACAACGGGCGTACTAATGTGGAATCTCTGACGCCAGTTCTGTGATGGTTTCTATCGTGAAACTGTGATGCCATCATTTTGAGCAGTCTGGTTCTTTGGCGTAATGACTGAATATCTGTTTCTGGGATTGTGATGATTTTATCTTTACTATGGATAACATCATTTTGTTGTCGTTTCAACGGCATGTGGTGACCTGATAAGCAATTTGAAGATTTCACTGTGGGCTATCGGCCTTTCTTGGATACCATCTGTTTATTTGTCAATATGACGTCTGTGAACACAGTCTGGCTGCTGATTCTGTATTAGTTTCTATCTTTACTAGCCGTTGCTGTCATTTTGTTGTCAGAACAACATCTTGGTAGAATTGATGTCTGTTTGCTGCAAGTTCATGTTAGTTTCTGATATTTTTGTGGACACCGTCGTTTGTTGTTATGTTCTTTTGGCATCTTAATGGCCTGCAATCTCGGCTTTTTGATTCTTGGTAGACTGTATCTTTATTTCTTGAGTAAATCAGTTTTATTGTCTGTTCTTTTGGCGTCTGACCATTACCAATCTCATTTCTGAGTTCTACTGTTCCTCATTTTTGCCTGTTGAATATGCATCCAGTTTTATTTGTCTGTTGTATACATTGTCTGTAAGTAATGCGAATAGACCTGAGTTCATAATTGATTTTATCTTTGCCTAACGGTTCATCAACATTGTCTGCATTCTAACAGGCATCATAGTAATACAATCTGTTGGGATTATAGTGTGTATTGATTTTCTTTATCTTTTATGGTCTGTCCATTTGTTGTCCATTGGCATCTTCAATGACTGGTCTTTCATTTTGTGATCATGTTGATTTCTATCTTCTTTGTTACAAACTGGATACAATCTCAAGTTTGGTATTGTCATCTTTGATCATCTGATCTCGCAGGCTGTAATTCATGGTATGTTTTCTATCTTTTTCACATAGTGCAATGTTTTAATTGTCATTTAAAAATGAAGCGAACTGGTCATAAACACAGTTCATAGTGTTCTGTTTTATTTATTTATTATTGTCTGATCTTTGTATACAAAACATTTAAATCTCTAGAACATGCTGGTCTATGTTAATTTCTATCACTTTGCCTGTGATATAATCCATTGTTCTGTCTGTCTTTGGCATGTATATCTACAATCTCTGCTTTAAATTCTGTTAGTTTTCTATATTTTTATGACAGAATGCCCAGCCATTTATTAATATACAAATAGTAGCATGTTCTTAGCTACAATCCCAAACAGTTCTGTATAGTAGTTTCTGCTTCCTAGCAGCTTTATCCATTTATTGCTCATTCTTTTGTGAAAAAATAACAAAACATGAATATATATAAAACTTCTAAATTGTGTACATTTGCTCTTTCTGTATAGATACAATCCATTTTTGTCTGTCTTTAGCATCTTCATTTTGAATGTCTGAAAACTTTCTGCAAATTCTAATCATTTTCTGTCTTTTACCTCCATAAATACCATGCATTTATTGTCTGTTCTTTGGCATCTTAATAGCTACAATCTCTGAAACTGCAAATTCTATGTTAATTTCTATCTTTTACCTACTTGATACCATCCCATTTATTGTCTGTTCTTTGGCATCTTAATAGCTACAATCTCTCAAAC